>JAPKLW010001906.1:0-137327 GCA_026898455.1 Plectranthus barbatus | reverse complement strand
TGTTAAATTGACCAACGCCACTGTAGCGTTCCCAAACAAATCAGAAAAGGAAAAATCGGTGCGCTACAATATTAGATGACATCTTCTCAAATAATAATGGATATTGATAAGTCTTAATTATTTAAAATGATTAATTTTATAAAACACATAATGGTTTTGGCCACTTTTATCAACACATATCAAGCAGGGCCAATAGTACATATTTTTAATTGGAATTTCTTAGTATATGTTAGGAATTGAGTTTCAGTTCACCTATTAATTTGATATTTTGATATGTTAAAACTTACTTTAGTAATAAGTTTCAAGAGTCCTTAAATGTAATCTTTGTAGAGGATTGTTCGAGTTGTAATAGTCTAGAAACTTAGATACCGAAGACCGAGCGAAGGAATCCAAAATTGAGTTTCTGATGAAGACTTTCAAGAAGATAGAACTCGAGATTTCCAGAACCAAGTTTCTACGCTTAAAGAGAAGATCTCAAGAATCTTGAAGATCTGGAGACAAGTGTTCGTGCTTGAAACTTCGTAAGGCCACAAAATTAGTTTGTGGAAACTAAGTTTTCTAAAGAAAGATGGAAACTAAAACTGAGTTTCACTAAGTATGACAGAAGCCTATGCTGACTTTGGAATGTCAGTATAGAGGTTAAATATTTCAAAAGCATGTGAAACACAAGTGGTCAAAGTCAGACTCAAAGGCATTTCAAAGCTAAGTCAAAAAGTCAATATGAGGATGTTCCATGCTTGAATTCCTTGAACTGAAACTTAGTCTGACAAGAGTTGGTAGAAAGTACATTGTCAAAAGCATAAAGCAGACGGTAGAGCAGAGCAAAAGTACGGGCGATGATTGGACAACATTCTCATTATCTCTAACGACTGGATTCTTGTGCCTAATGGGAAGAAATTCAAAATCATCACCCTCTCTGCACCTGAAGACTATAAATAGGCCGACATGCAAGAAGAATCATCATCGAAATTCTTGTGAAAAGCTAAGCCGACACTCTGCTCAACTTTCTACTCATACTTTCTGAAATTTCGTGAGTTCCTTTCACGAGACTTGAGTTTCCAACTCAAGTTATTCTTTATGTGCTACTGTTTCCAAGCACGAGGCTAAAGCTTTTGGCTGAAGCTATACTCTTGGTGAATATAACTTTCTAAGTTATATTCATAGCAGTCAATATCATACTCTAGGATATTGATTATCACGGGCCTAGCCATCATACTGAGTTCTTGGAAGAACAAGAAAACATCCAACCAACCAGGAAGAAGGCTGCGGGGTACGTCCTCACTTCAACTTGAAAAAGGATCAACATGCAGTTCCTAGGTGAGTGACGACAACAGACCGAAGGACGAAAGTTTCCAACGGGCTGTCCATAGATCGTACGAAGGCTTGTACACTGAAATTTAGTGGATTCCCGATTAAGTTCGGAAGAGTGGATATAGGACTTTGATTCCGAACCACTATAAATATTATGTGTTCTTTACTCGCTTTATTTAAGTTTATGCATTCTAAGTTTCCAAGCTTACTTTGAAACTTTCAATACTTGACTAAGTATTGAACTGTATTACCTGAAACTTACTTTATCATCTCTCTGAGCTAAACTTACTTTTTTGATAACCTGAAAACTGAGTCTCAATCAGTTTTCAGACACAAGTGCATATTAAATTATTTCTATTGCTCATTTATACACTCTGATTTTGGGACCAACAAAATATCTTAATCAAGAAATGATTTTTAGGTTGGTGATGAAATAGAAACATGAAAATATATATTTTAAGTATTTTACACAATATTTAGAACTTAAAAATAATATTTAAATAGCTCCCATGTCGCACTCGGTCGCTTCAAGGTTGAACAGTATTATTGTATAATTTTTAAGTTTAGATCGCTCTCGGGTCGCACCCGGTCCCTCCTACACGGGCCACTCTCACACTCTCTTACACACACTGCACACACTACACACTCCACAAAATTTAATATACTCCCTCCGTCCCATTGAAGTAGTCTCATTTCCCATTTTTGTTTGTTCCATAAATTAGTCCCATTTTCCTAAAATGGCAAATTTTTTCACACTTACCAATAAAATATTAATTCCACTACACTCACAACCCTTAATCTCCGTGCCGAAAAGAAATGGGACTACTCTAATGGGACGGAGGGAGTATATTATTTTATTTTATTATTTAAAATTGTCTGAATCTCACCTGAAAATATCACAAATATGTACTTTTGGCCATTTTTGAAATGTAGTAATAAAGGTGGCCAAAATCGTAAGATGTTATAGTCAAATTGGCTATTTCATAATTTCTCCCTATTGATAACTATACTAATTACATAAAAGCTAAAGCTAATAAATTATTTAAAAAAAAACTTCAACGCCCAAGAAAAGAAAAGCTGGGAAAGAAAAGAGTTTCAATACAACCCTTCGCATCACCGAATTTCAAGTTCTATCCATAAAGTTATGTTTACCAATGATTTTCAGTCAGGAGCCATAGCTATACAATAAAGTTTGAGAAAAAAAAAAGAAAACAAAGAAAAACCAACATACTGTCGATGGAAGCGTGTGGTTAACCCAATGAGCTTCCAATCTCTATGTGTCACATAGTAACTTTTGACATGTACTTATGAATTTAAATGATTCAGATTATTTCTTCGATTTCCCAAATTATTCAAACTAACAAAATTACCCCACATCTCCTAAAACTATTCAAACTACCAAAAAATTCTCAACAATTTCTAAATTTTGAATATATAAAACTCATAGCTCAAGATGTTCAATGCCCTAATAAAATAATTCATAAATGGTCAAACATTATTTGGTGTGTGAAAGAAGATGTAACCCTCATGTTTTCATTAATTTAGTCCAGTGAGGGATAACATACGTGGAAAAAATAAAAAGACTTATGGGCTCGTGCACATAAATTATATCACGATCATCAAGTAGTAAAACTAAAATGACCTCAACGAATGAAATGTTGAATCATTGAAAGATCGTTGGAAACGATTTAATGAAACACAGGTAGTTGGGTGACTGCTTACAAGGAGACGCATGCTTGGAAAAGCAGTGAAATAAGCGGGAACGATATTGAAAAACAAGTTTAGACTCTTTATGAAGAAGGTGGCACTAGGAACAAGTTTCAGGATTTTATTATGCTAAAAAAAGTTATGTACAAACATTCAAAATGAGATTTGATATCACTTCGTTTTGAAAATGATGAGGACAATGATAAAGAAGGTGGTGGAAGCCACAACAGATCAAAGACATATGAAGATGGGGTATTATGTGTCTTCCAGTGCAGAAAACTCCCACTAGCAGATGTTCTATTTCTTGTCCATGGGTAAGGATGATAACTCTCATGAAAAGTTATCTTCTTTCCTTTTATGTTTGTTTATTGTGTCAGTTTCTATTAGTTTTACTAGAATTTAGAATTTTTTGTTTATATTTTTTCTTGTTGGTTTAATTCACCTTGTTTAGTTAAGTTTATGATAATTGTTGTGTTTTTGTAAGGAAATATAAGTGTTTTCTCAGGATTCACCATGCTGGAGTTTGTGAGTAGCATTCGAGTGAATGGCATTGTTGAAGCATAAGGGTTGTAGGACAAAAGGTGAGGATAGGTGTCACCCAATAAATCATGCCACCACCGTAGGACAAATCTGGAAGATCAAGTTGCGGAAATCAAGTAGAAAGTGTGACAAAAAGGTGGAGAGAGAAAGAGAGAGTTCGTACATACACAATTAGAACAATAACTTGCGCAAGGAGAGAGTTTCTAGGAGGAGAAGAAAAAGTCCAGAGCACGAAGGATGAGTTCTTCAGACAACTTAAAGAATTTCTTCATGAGCTTTTAATGTTTTAAGGCTTATTTTGTAATATATAATGATCGGGCAGTTGAAAAATTCTATTTTATCTTTTAGTTCTAGTTTGAACATGAGCTAAATTTGAAGAACTGGAGTTGTTAAACCTTTTTAGACTTGAATATGTGTTGATGTTTGGTGTATTATGCTTTCGAGTTTGATCCAGATCAAATTTTTATACAAGCTATGCAACATGACAATGTCTTTTAGTTATTTCACTTAATTTAGTCTGAAAAGATAAGTTAGGAAGAAAGATATTGTATTTAACATCTTTGTTGTGGAAAATCCTTGATTCGATTTGTGCATTTGATGTCTGATTCATACATAGACATATGATGAATGGAAAGATTCTGCAGATTCAGTCGAATGATAGTTTTGTGAGCACATGTGCATGGGTTTGTGATTCAAAAGTTATGCTTGACCAATACTGAAGCATATAGGATATGCTAGAGTGGGAAGTTAACAACTCGAGTGCATTTTCTTAATTGTAAACTTGTGATAACTGAGTAATCTATGGCTACTTTTAGATGTGATATTTTTCAGAGATTTTTAATTGTGTTGTTAATTTTGTTTTATGTTTTCAAAGTTGTGAATTTAATTTTTCAACCAAATTTGCAAGCAATATTGTGTGCACGGCCAATTACACTCCCTTGGGTTCAATACCTGATTTCTTTGATTATATTACTTGTTTTACTATGTATACTTGCACTTTTATCTGACATATTAGCAGACAACAAGGGACAAGGCAAAAAGGAACGGAAAATTTAATGCTAATACGTCTGATTTTACTAATGAGTTTGTTGCATAAAATCATGCATTGAGACTCACAAAAGATAGTGAACTGGAGTTTATGAAGAATGTGTCGGCCGCTAAAGTGGCGATGGAGCATGAGATGGCAAACATAAATAAATATGTATAATACGACATTGAATATATTGATGGTAAAACATAATTTATCTTTCAAAGAACAAAAAAGCTAAAAATCCATCTAATGACAATGGACAGTTAAATTAACCTTATTTAATGTATTTGTCCTCTTTTTAGTTCAAGTATTTATGTATTTTGATATATTTTTATGTATTTCAATAAATTTTTGTATCTTCTCACATTACATGAAATCTGAAATGCATCACATGAAGTCTCAAAAGTTTGGAAAAACATTCACATGACATTAAATGAGGTCTGAAAAATAATATTGATCACATATATTTTGAATCGGAAAAAAAGCTTTTACATGCATTTGTATAAAAATTAATGGTTAAAACCAAGCAACATATATGAGAAATGATATGTTGTCCACCTTTTGTGAAATTAATATAAACTATAATAAATTAAAATTAAAAAAATAAGTTCAACCATGGGGTTCATCCACCCAATTGGTATATAATATTATTGGTGCTCACGGAGTGCTCACATAAGGTGGACAACATATTATTTCTCTTATTTATATATGTCATATATGTTAAAATGAATTATCACAAAAATATCTTAATTAATCCCTCTCTTTCTTTCTTAAAAAAATATATTTGTCAATAATTCTCTTCGCCCACTTCATGAAATATCTTTAATAAACATTCATCATTAGATTAAGTTTTTATTCTTTCTAGAGCAGGAAAAACCAGTTTATCAACAAAATTACAAAATTTATTGAATCATCGTGAATATGATCACTAACACTTCAAAGATGTGTGAATAAGATCACTAAGAACACTTCAAAGATGTTCCATTGGAAATTGAAGAATAAAGCATATAGTAGTTTGCATACATGACATTTCATAGTTGTTATTTTCGTTTTTAAAAATATTCACAACTGTTATTTTTGTATCTAGAAGTCGGTACACGTGTTAGTAGAATGTTTAGAGAGATATATGAAACACTTGGTACTTCATTTTCATATGTTTAAATAAGAAAAAAAATTCATCAAATAAAAAAAAGAAAAATTATGATACATATTTTTAGCTTAAGATGGTTTGTGATATTCACACGAATCAACATGATATCTAGAGCACAAAGATGATTTGGATTGAGTATCCACAATTGATTTTGCGAGGAATTTTGATAAATGACGAGGAAGAACAAACACATACCATGACGAACACTATCTATTGTTGAACTTGTCCATGAAGACGATGATGAGGAAAATGAGATGAACAATGATTTAGGAGAAAATAGCAATCAAAATACAAATTCTCAGGCAACAAACTCTAGCGACCACATAATTGAAGCTCACAATCGTGAAATTATGATTCATCGAAACCTAAGTAATGATGCATTCTACTTACATCCTGCAGACCATCCAGGTATGGCCCTAACTACAGATCTACTTACCGGTGAAAATCTCTAAGGATGGAGTCGATCTATTAGAATAGGTCTAGGTGAAAAGAACAAGCTTGGCTTCATCGGTGGTACTTTGCGAGAACCTAATATGAATTTTGTTGATCACAAACTCTGGTTAAAAGCCGATTATATTGTCTCTTCATGGATAATTACTTCAATATCCAAATAATTGGCAAATGGTTTTCTGCACATGAAGAATAGCAAGAACTTGTTGAATGAGCTGAATTTGAGGTTTGGAGTTATCAATGGACCAAAGTTGTATAGAATTCATAGAGAAATAGTAACTTACACGCAAGAAAGTCAATATGTCATGATGTATTATCATAACTTGCAGAGTCTGTGGGATGAGATTAACCTGTTATTACCAAGTGCGACATGTACGTGTGGTTTGGTTTGTACCTGCGGCGCATCGAATATTAGTAAAAGTATAGCTGAAAATGAGAAATGGGTTCAATATTTGATGGGATTGAATGATGTTTATGAATAAGTAATAAATCAAATATTGATTTTGATACCTCTACCAAGTGAGAGTAAGGCGTACTCGATGGTGCTACAAGTTGAAGATCAAAGGTCAATAAACTCCACTATTTTAGACTCACAAAATCAAAGTGCTCTGTACTCTATAAATAGACAAGTTGGGCAATGGAAAGGGAGAAATAAAGGTGGTAAGTTTGATTGTTTTAGAAAGCGGTTGAGTAGGGAAGAAAAGATGAAGCTTAAATGTTTGCATTGTGGAGGTACTAGACATGAAAAACAAGATTGCTTTGAGCTAGTTGGAGTGTCGAATTGGTATAAGAAGTGCACAACTGATAGAGGCTCATTATGTTGCGAAAATGAATTCACTTATGGAAGAAAATGTTCATCATCCAAGGGTGCAAAAATTAATACTAACTGAGATAGCTAAAGCTATTGGATCTTACATGGGATCTAAAAAGAGAAATATTGTTGGTTCATCATCTCCATCATCACATGGCACAAAAGTTCAGAATAAATATGAGAATTTATTATCCTATATTTCACTAATTGAATATTTACACAACATTTTCTCAACTGGAAAATTTAAAGTTATGACTTTGTTAAATAGAATCAAATGAATCATTTTTTTTCCAATCAAGTAGCCCCCCTATCCCTTCCTTCACAAAATAAATTGCAAGACTATACCAAACTCTAGATATGTGGACATAAAAATACTTAGAATTGGAAATGTGATCACACATAGACAAACCGTCTATATTGATGATTGTTTGTGCTTATAATGACAAAAATCAATTATATAGAAAACGGTTTACAACTATAATTAATAAAATCCTTCTTTAGTATTTAAAAAATTTTAAATTAGCCAAAAACGTTCATAACAAAGACGGACTATAAAAATTAAAAAAAAGGTCATCGTATCAAGATTAATGGTGCCAATCAAATCTTGTTAGAATATAAATATTGGCATGAATGTTCAGATTGAACTCAAATTGCATACCTACTCTATTCCAAAAACCTCGTATCAACAACTTTTTTTTCGTCATGTGATTGTGGGGAAATAAATGAAATTCATTAAATCAACTTCATCATCACGTATTGCGAAAGTTCAGATTAAATGTGGGAATTTCTTAGCCTATATTTCATTAAATAAATATTTGCACTACATATATTCATTTATGAACTACCAAATTTAGTGTTATGACTTTGTTAAATAGAATTAAATGAATCATTTTTTCGATCATATAGCCCTCCTAACCCTTCCTTCACAGAGGAAATTGCAAAAATATGCAAAACCCTAGATATGTGGACAAAAAAAAAACTTAGAATTGAAAATGTGGACACCCATAGACGAACCGTCAATATTGAAGATGGTTTGTGCTTAAAATGAGAAAAACTGTTTATTTCAAACACGATTTATAGCTATGATTAATAAAATCATTCATTAGTGCGTAAAAAAAATTTAAATTAGCAAAAACTATTCAAACAAAGACGATCTATAAAAAATTAAAAAAAAAATCAAAAACCTTCTTCGATAAAGATGGTAAATCTACAAAAATCAATCTATAAAAATGTAACGCCCCCAACTGACCTTCCCAATTTGGGGCCACGTTACATTGATGTCTCAGGTTTTATCAAACACATTTCTCAAATTATAAAGCGGAAGACTTAAATTTAAATGAAAAGATAAGTAAACAATAAGAAATTGTACTTCGAGTCAATTTAATAACAGAGTTCAAAGGTTGAAAATATCCAAAAGGGAAGGGATTTTCAGAGAATGGTGCAGCAGTGTGTGTAGTGTGATGGTGACATGTATATGAAGATACATGTCACAGGATCTTGTATCTTTTCAAAAACCACTTCATTCCACCAGCTTACACCCCGAAACTCCCATCCTTGCTGCTTAACCTGCACGTTTTAGAAATAACGCGAGGGGCTGAGTACTGACGTACCCAATGAGAAATATGCCCGAAAATATACATTTATATAGGAAACATGCTATGCAACTCACACAGATAGTCATGGGGTTTTGTTGAAAGGAACCATGCTATCTAAAACATTTTATTTTCACACGCGTGTTATTTATATGTTATCATATCTGTTTCAGTGTTGTAACTGGAAGTTGGCCGACTTCCGAGTTACGATGATCAGTCAGGAATGTAAACACACTCAACCTACTGTCATCTAAGTGCACTAGTATCAGAAACCCATTTTGAGACCCAATCGTTTTAATAATAATATTCACAGGATCCAACTGGAGGACACTCCGCCTCATTCCAACAACAACAACATATGGGGTCGGTTCACCCATTTCATTATCAAAGGGGCTAACACCCTGTTCACTAAGTGAGTTCTAGCGCAGTTATGAGAACCTGGTTCCAAACTCATTAGTTATTCTCCATGTCGATGGGAATCGACAGAGGACAGATATAATAGCACAAAACATGCATAGCAGTTTCAGTTAAAATAAAACAGTTTGTAACGCATTTTGAAAAGGAAACACACATTCTTGTTTTTACTAAAATAGTTTCCCACATGATATTTGGCTTTAGTTATAGATGTTTCTTGCTATCTTAAGCTTACTTCTCCAATTCTCAACCTCCTACAAATAATCAAGGGTCACCAAGTTAGGACGAACGATTCTAGGACCACGACAAGCTTAATGGAATTCAAAACCAACTCATAACCAAGACTTCTCAACATAATTCCCTAGTCTTTATCATTCAATTCCAATTCAACATCCTTTATAACTCAACATCCATGTTCAATCCCATATTAACTCGTATTTCATAACCAACACATCTTAAATCATATCATCACGCTTAACATGCTTCTCAATCAATATATTAAACTTAGGGATTAAATTGACTCCAAACGGAATGAAAAATGGCTTAAAATCATGTTAAAACCCTCAAGGTCGAAGCCCATCCCGAACAGAATTCGTCCGTCCCGAACGGGATGGACGACGAGCATTTTTCTGTCTGGCCGAGGGCCATCCTGAATGGGATGGAGCCCCTGCTCGTGCCCTTTGCCCATTCGAGACTCGTCCCGAGCGGGACTGACCCATCCCGTTCGGAACGAGTCGTCTTCTCCGACGAGCTCGTCATTTTCAGGCCTGTAACTCGCATTTTCTCGCGATTCCTCCGTCCGATCTTACATGCAATGACACCAATAGACTCCCTAGACACTCTAGAACACGAATATAACACCCAAACACCAAAATTCACAAGATTAAAGATTGTAGAAAAGGGCTCACCAGAAAACACTATTCACAGCGGCGGAGCTCTTTTCCGACGTGGTTTTGCTCACTTCTCACCATCCGCGTCTTCTCTACACAATGGAGAACACGAATCTAAAGTCAAAATGCCGGAATTCGGCCGGAATAACGAGATTTAATCCAAAATCCCAAAAATCGCAACACAAACCCACCTCAACTTCTCACCTCAATATCTCTCTCGTTTCTTGTCCTCTCGGAGCCCACGAGTACTCAAATCGAAACTTGAGACGAGAGCTTCACGATGGTGGTGGTGGTTTGCCGGATGGTTGCCGGAGTTGGCCGGAAAATTCGCCGGAAGTTTGCTGACGGGTTTGGGTGGAGGGGAGGGGTTTTGGGAATTTCTCTCTCTAGAATTATAATATAAGGTGGAAGTGATATTATAAGCCTTGTATATATATTTTGTATAAAATACCTATTTTCCAACATAATACATATATGAGTATATAGATACATGTATATAATTATGTAATTACTCAATAATTTTATCATAATACTTCCAAATACTCATGCATAAACTTCCAAAATCCCAATCTCCAATACATAATACTTCCACCAAATTCTTGACATTTTCTTCAATATTATGTCATATCAAGTTCATAAATACATTTTAATTTCTCCAAATAACATAAATAACTTCAAGTATCTCTAAATCAAGGGAATTCTCATTTCATTAATTCCAAATAATTTGTACAAGATCCAATTAATACATGGGGTATTACATCCCCTCACCCTTATAAAAATTTTCGTACCGAAAATTACAAAGCTTCAAAAAGCTCGGGATATCTCTCTTTCATCTTTTCCTCAAGCTCCCATGTCGCTTCCTCACGCCCATGATGGCTCCAAATCACCTTAACGAGCGGAATTGACTTATTTCGGAGCTCCTGAATCTTTCTGTCTAGTATGGCCTCTGGTTTTTCCTCGTACCGTAAATTTGAGTTCAAAATCACATCTTCTTGTCGAATCACATGCCTCGGATCATAAACATATTTCCTCAGCTGAGACACGTGAAACACATTGTGGATATTGCCCATACTCGGGCGTAATGCCAATCTATACGCCACTGGACCGATGCGCTCTAGTATTTCGTACGGTCCCACGTAGCGCTGTCTTAACTTGCCTTTTACCCCGAAGCGCACTATTCCCCTGGAGGGTGAAACTTTGAGGAACACTTTCTCCCCAACATCAAAACACAACTCCGCCCTCCTAGAGTCGGCATAAGACTTTTGTCTACTCTGCGCTTCTCTGATTCTTTCCCTGATTTGCCGGACTATCTCAATCATTTCACTCACTGCGTCCGGTCCAACAATCTTTCGTTCTCCTACCTCGTCCCAATATAGAGGCGAACGACACTTCCTTCCATATAGCGCCTCATAAGGAGCCATTCCGATTGTTGCCTGATAACTATTATTATAGGCAAACTCAATCAAAGGCAAAATCGGCTCCCATCTGCTCCCTCGATCCAAAACTACCGTTCTTAGCATGTCCTCGAGAGTTTGGATTGTCCTTTCAGACTGACCATCCGATTGAGGGTGAAACGTCGTGTTAAAATTCAGGTTAGTACCCAACTCCTGTTGTAAACTCATCCAAAATCGAGATGTAAACTTTGCATCTCTGTCAGACGTAATAGATTTCGGCACTCCTTGCAGTCTGACTATCTCTCGGACATAAATCTGTGCTAGCTTATCTGACCCATAGTTCACCTTAATTGGTAGAAAATGAGCACTCTTTGTTAGACGGTCCACTACAACCCATATCACCGTATTTCCTTTCTGTGACCTCGGTAACCCCGTTACGAAGTCCATAGTGATATGTTCCCACTTTCATTCAAGAATGTCTAACGGCTGCAATTTCCCATACGGCCGTTGATGTAACGCCTTAACTTGTTGACATACTCATTTCTCTACATATAGGGCTACATCCTTCTTCATACCATCCCACCAGTACTTAGTCTTCAGATCTTGATACATCTTAGTACTTCCTGGGTGAGCAGTATACGGCGTATCATGGGCCTCACTCAAAATCTCATTCCTTAATTCCTCACTGCTTGGCACTAAGATCCGGTCTCTGAATAACAACGTACTGTCGGGTGCTTCCCGATACTCTCCCACTGGTTTGATTTTCAGCTTCTGACGCAGTTTCTCAATCTCTGCGTCTCCCTTCTGTGCCTCCACCATTCTCTCTCTCAAATCTGGCACTACTGCCAATGCTGCCAAATCACACCTCTTCCTCTCGGAAGGTGATATCACTTCCAAGCTAAGCTTCTCAAACTCTCTGATCAAACTGCTCTCTCTTGTAAGCATACAGCCTAACTGAACTTCTCCTTTTCTGCTCAAGGCATCTGCTACTAAATTTGCTTTGCCTGGGTGATAGTTAATCGTTAGATCGTAATCATTCACGAGTTCTAACCATCTCCTCTGCCTCATATTCAAATTCTTTTGTTCGAAGAAATACTTCAAACTCTTGTGATCCGTGAATATGACACATTTCACTCATAGAGATAGTGTCTCCAGATCTTTAACGCATGAATTACGGTCGCTAACTCCAAATCATGAGTAGGATAATTCACTTCATGCGGTCTTAACTGTCTTGACGCATATGCTATCACCTTTCTGTCTTGCATCAACATGCAACCTAACCCATTCTTCGAAGCATCAGTGTAAACCTCAAAGTTCTTATCTGACTCCGACACTGCTAGAACTGGCACAGTTGTTAACAATTGTTTCAATTTCTGGAAGCGCTCCTCACACTCCTCTGACCACTCAAACTTCACATTCTTCTGTAGTAACTAGGTCATTGGTTTTGCAATCTTGGAGAAGCCCTTAATGAATCTCCTGTAATAACCTGCTAAACCCAGAAAACTATGAATCTCGTTCGGCGTAGTTGGTGATTCCCAGTCCATCACTGTTTGAATCTTGGCTGGATCTACCTTGATTCCGTCTGCCGAAACGATGTGACCCAAGAATGTCACTTCTCTTAGCCAGAATTCACACTTACTGAATTTGGCGTACAACTTCTCGTCTCTCAGGGTCTGCAAAACTGTTCTCAGATGATGTTCATGCTTTGCTTCGCTCTTCGAGTATATTAGGATGTCATCTATAAACACCAGTACAAAGTTGTCAAGGTACGGATGGAATACTTGGTTCATTAAGTCCATGAATACTGCAGGAGCATTCGTAAGTCCAAACGGCATTACTACAAACTCGTAATGACCGTATCTAGTTCTGAACGCTGTCTTCGGAATATCCTCCTTCCGAATCTTTAACTGATGGTACCCTGATCGAAGATCAATCTTAGAAAACACCTTCGCTCCCATGAGCTGATAAAAAAGATCATCGATCCTTGGTAATGGGTATCTGTTCTTCAACGTCAATTTATTCAGCTATCTGTAGTCAATGCACATACGCATTGATCCATCCTTCTTCTTTACAAACAAAACCGGTGCACCCCATGGTGACACACTTGGCCTGATATAACCCATGTCCAATAGCTCTTGTAGCTGGACCTTTAACTCTTGTAACTCCTTCGGGGCCATGCGGTACGGCGATTTAGAAATCGGTGCCGCACCCGGTTCCAAATCAATGGTAAACTCCACCTGTCTATCTGGTGGTATCCCTGGTAGTTCCTTCGGAAACACGTCCTCAAACTCCCTTACTATCGGAACATCCTGTACTGTTAGCTCAGGTTTCTCTTCTCCTTCCAAATATACTAAATAAGCTTGGTTTACTGCCTTTCACAACAACTTCGTTGCCTGAATTGCAGAGATCACAGGTACCCTCTGCTTCTTTCTAAATCCATGCACAAATGCCTCCTCATTCCCTAGCTGCGGAATGACTACTCTTCTCTCATGACACAAAATCGTCGCTTTATTCTCTGACAGCCAATCCATTCCTACGTCATGAATATCCAAAACATTCAGCTCGGCTACTTGAATTTCATTCTATTTCATCTTGATTCTCAAGTCTCGGCACACTAAAGTAGAAGTAGTTGTTTCTCCTGAAGGTATTGCTACGTTCAAGTCATGACTATTCTTCTCTACTTTAAGTTCTAATGCCTCAACACATGTAGATGAAATGAATGTATGCGATGCTCCCGTATCAAATAATACCATAACAGGTATATCATTAATGCATCCCATACCTGCCAGATTGCCATCATCCTGATTCCCATCCAAAGCATAGGCCCGGGCTCTCCTCTGCTGACCATCGCCGCCTTGATGGTTTCCTTCTTGGTTTCTAGGTGGGGCCTGATTACCTTGCCTACCACCTCCTCTGTTTCCAGCATTGCCTCTCCACAGCTGACGGTGTCCTCTGATAGCCCTCACATGTTGGTTGGCAGGTCTCTGAAAGTTCTGGTGGTTGCCTCCCTGAACTGGCGGTGTAGGGCAGTTGTTTGCATAATGACCTTGCCCTCCGCAGTTGTAGCATCTGACTGCATTTCCTTGACAGCCACCTGTATGTCTCCTGCCACACCTTTGGCAGTTCTGCGGTCCCGCCTGATCTCGCCTCTGAGCCAGGTGAGGGTTGAACCTCTGAAAGTTCTGATGGTCTGGCCTCCCTTGGAAATTTTGCGGTCTGTCCTGGTCGTGGCGTTTCTGGTTGCCTTGACCCTGCACAAATTGCCTTGGCGGCTCCTCAAATTTCCTCTTTTGGTTCAAACCTGAAGCCTGCGCCTCCTGCGTTCCCCATTCTGGCAATTTCTTCATGTTCTTGGACGCTTCAATGTCCAAGGCATGGCTCAACAGCTCTTGATAGCTCAACCCTTTCATGGTCGCCAGTTGTGTGCGGATTTCCTCACACAGACCATCCCTGAATTTCTCAGCCATTTTCTGCAGTGTATCTGCCAAATGTGGTGCCATCTGGAGTAGCTCACCAAAATTAGTGTCGTACTCCTCCACCGTTAGTTTTCCTTGCTCAAAGAGGAAAAATTCCACCGCCCTCTCCTTTCTGTACTGCTTCGGAACATACTTCTCGAAGAATGCTTCCTTGAACCTTTCCCAGCTTATGTTATCCCTTTCTGCTGGTGCGACAGACTTAGCATATGTCTCCCACCATCTGTCCGCTTTTCCCTTGAGCTGGTAGGACATGCAGTTAATCTTCTCCTCCTCGGAGCATCTCATATGATTGAATATTTTTTCAAGCTCGCGGATCCAATCATCTGCTGCTGTGGGTCCTCCAGTCCCATCGAAAGTCGGAGGGTGTTGTTTTCTGAATGTTTCCACCCACATCACTAATGGAATTTCTGGTATGTTTCCTTGGGGTGGTGGAACAGGTCCGTGCTGTCCTGCAGCGTCCTCATCATCTTATAAAATTTCTAATTCCTCATACTCCTGGTTTGCAGGAACTTCCTCCCAATGTGGTTCCTCATAAATCGGTTGTGGGATGGCTCTCCCACGCCCTCGGCCCCTCTGGCCTCTTCCTCTACCTCTGCCTCGGCCTCTCCCTCTGCCTTGATCAATATATTCCATTATTCCTTTCTGCAACACAACATCAGTCAATATCTCTCAAAAGTCTCAACAAGATAATCATTACTCAACTAAAAATTCTCAAATAACCATCATTCATAATATCATTCAACAATCTCGCAACAGTCAATTAACTCTTCAACACAGCGTTCTAATGCAGTTCATCAAAATAAAGGTCTTCACCAACAACAATACATACATCTACAACGGAAATAAAAGTTTCAAAATAGAGTACAGAACAACTGAAACAATAAAGTCATAACATCCATCACTCAGATCCCTCAGATGGGTCCTCCTCGTCATCCTCGGCCTTCATCGGTCCCACTCCTCCATCCGGAGCGTCTGTCCTCCTGCCTCGACTGTCGTCTGTATCGCTAGATAGGCATATCGGCGCCTGTCTCGTCCCATAGCCGTGGATGGTCCCATATCCGCCAAACATATCCTCCTGTCCGCTAGGAGTCGGTCTAGGCCACATCTCCGCACTGTCCCGACCTGAATCCTGTGCTGGTACGGCCCGACTGGGTCCTCCAATCTCCCACTGTGACTGCAGATACGATGGAACGGGTGGTCTAAGGTCTCCTGAAGGCAATATCGGGTCCTGATACTGTGTAGGAGACTGGACTGAAGCCATGGACATGTTACCAAGTGCATACGGATCATAAGTCCCTCCCTGCGGATATCCGGGTGGAAATGGCATGTATGCCGCGGTCGGAGTACTAGGCACTGGTCGCACTCTCTATCTCGAAGTAGGTGCATGCACAGGTGCAATCTGGGCATCAGCCGGCGCTGGCGGCGAAGCTGGAGTATACTCGGGTGATGAGGTCCTGGTCCGAGATGACTGCGTGCCTCTGGAAGACGCTGGCGAAGGGCTCCCCTCAGCAACCACCTTCTGAATCAAGTCACCCATAAAATGACGATAACTCCCCACGGTGCCTGTCTCGCTGTTACAATGCCATCTAGTCAATGATAATACCCAGTTAGTCCGTCTCTCCGGCATAAGGTTCATTGTTAGCTCCATCGCCTCTCTATCTGTCACTCCTAAGTGGCGTACTCTCTTCCATAATTCCAGGTAGTCCACTAAAGCTGCTGCGAGGTTATCCTCAGTGAAAGGAAGTCGCTCCCTGAAACGTCTCACTATCCGATCATGTGATGCCATCTGCCACCAAAACATATACTCCCTCCGTCCCATGCCAATTGGCATGTTTCTTTTCGGCACGGAAATTAAGAGTTGTGAGTGTAGAATGAGTTAGTGGGATTAATATTTTATTGTTGAGTGTGAAAAAGTTGCCATTTTTAGAAAGGTGACAATTTGGTTGGGACGCCCAATTTAGTAAGTATGCCAATTGGAGTGGGACGGAGGGAGTAATAAATAGTCAGTACGAGGTCATATATAATAACTACACCCTACACCCAACTGAGGTTCCCTCGGATCCTCACACAACACACTGACTCACTTCGAGTCTAATACATCTATTAGGTTCACCATGTACATTCTGTACGACTGCACATTAGCTTGTAGTTTCTACAAGTCAACTCGTTCCCTCACTACTCAATCAAATCACAACTAAGGAAATTTTCAATTTCCACACTCCAAATCAAGTCAATGCCTTTTCAAGGCCCACAATTATTTTGTCAGTCCGATCCATCCTAGTTATCCTTTAATTCAACATCAGATTATGCCATACTAGAGCTCATTATTCATCTAGCACATCTATAGCCATAACATCAAGGTTTTAAATGCTTGCAATTTATTCAACATTCAACACATCATTTCAAATTCATTTCACACTTTCAAAAGAGGTCACCTCACCGGTGCCAAATAAACATGAAATTTTATCTTTAAACATCAAAACTTTCCCATTCATCAAATTCTCAACTTTCATAAACGCAACTCTCAAACCCAACACTTCCATATTACTTTTAAATCATCAGTGTTAGCAATCTTGCTTAACACAAAATCAATCAAGTTCAAATCAGTCCAAATCAAAACATTTCAACTCCTTATTCCTCCTAAACTTTGCTTTCTCTCCAATTTCAAATAACTTTCAAAACATTTGTAATGTTATCAAAATATTCAAATCTTATTGAAATTGCAAGCAGGGAAACTTTTAAACTTTAATCTTTAAAACTTTAAAACATACCTCAGGTAGCGCAGGATGGAGTAGGGTCTAAGCATGAGCGATCACTTCACACAGATTTTCAAAACATTCTAAGACTCGAAGTTTTCAAAATATTTTGAAAATTAAATTTAAAACTTGAAAACCAATCTCTGATACCACCTCTGTAACGCCCCCAACTGACCTTCTCAATTTGGGGCCATGTTACATTGATGTCTCAGGTTTTATCAAACACATTTCTCAAATTATAAAGCGGAAGACTTAAATCTAAATGAAAAGATAAGTAAACAATAAGAAATTGTACTTCGAGTCAATTTAATAACAGAGTTCAAAGGTTGAAAATATCCAAAAGGGAAGGGATTTTCAGAGAACGGTGCAGCAGTGTGTAGCGTGATGGTGACATGTATATGAAGATACATGTCACAGGATCTTGTATCTTTTCAAAAACCACTTCATTCCACCAGCTTACACCCCGAAACTCCCATCCTTGCTGCTTAACCTGCACGTTTTAGAAATAACGCGAGGGGCTGAGTACTGACGTACCCAATGAGAAACATGCCCGAAAATATACATTTATATAGGAAACATGCTATGCAACTCACACAGATAGTCATGGGGTTTTGTTGAAAGGAACCATGCTATCTAAAACATTTTATTTTCACACGCGTGTTATTTATATGTTATCATATCTGTTTCAGTGTTGTAACTGGAAGTTGGCCGACTTCCGAGTTATGATGATCAGTCAGGAATGTAAACACACTCAACCTACTGTCATCTAAGTGCACTAGTCTCAGAAACCCATTTTGAGACCCGATCGTTTTAATAATAATATTCACAGGATCCAACTGGAGGACACTCCGCCTCATTCCAACAACAACAACATATGGGGTCGGTTCAACCATTTCAATATCAAAGGGGCTAACACCCTGTTCACTAAGTGAGTTCTAGCGCAGTTATGAAAACCTGGTTCCAAACTCATTAGTTATTCTCCCTGTCGATGGGAATCGACAGAGGACAGATATAATAGCACAAAACATGCATAGCAGTTTCAGTTAAAATAAAACAGTTTGTAATGCATTTTGAAAAGGAAACACACATTCTGGTTTTTACTAAAATAGTTTCCCACCTGATATTTGGCTTTGGTTATAGATGTTTCTTGCTATCTTAAGCTTACTTCTCCAATTCTCAACCTCCTACAAATAATCAAGGGTCACCAAGTTAGGACGACGATTCTAGGACCACGACAAGTTTAATGGAATTCAAA
This sequence comes from Plectranthus barbatus, assembly GCA_026898455.1. NCBI lineage: Eukaryota > Viridiplantae > Streptophyta > Magnoliopsida > Lamiales > Lamiaceae > Plectranthus > Plectranthus barbatus. The sequence continues at coordinate 118,551 of JAPKLW010001906.1, read as the reverse complement.
ACCAACTCATAACCAAGACTTCTCAACATAATTCCCTAGTCTTTATCATTCAATTCCAATTCAACATCCTTTATAACTCAACATCCATGTTCAATCCCATATCGACTCGTATTTCATAACCAACACATCTTAAATCATATCATCACGCTTAACATGCGTCTCAATCCATATATTAAACTTAGGGATTAAATTGACTTGAAACGGAATGAAAAATGGCTTAAAATCATGTTAAAACCCTCAAGGTCGAAGTCCATCCCGAACGGAATTCGTCTGTCCCGAACGGGATGGACGACAAGCATTTTTCTGTCTGGCCGAGGGCCACCCCGAACGGGATGGAGCCCCTGCTCGTGCCCTTTGCCCGTTTGAGACTCGTCCCGAGCGGGACCGACCCATCCCGTTCGGAACGAGTCGTCTTCTCCGACGAGCTCGTCATTTTCAGGCCTGTAACTCGCGTTTTCTCGCGATTCCTCCATCTGATCTTACATGCAATGACACCAATAGACTCCCTAGACACTCTAGAACACGAATATAACACCCAAACACCAAAATTCACAAGATTAAAGATGGTAGAAAAGGGCTCACCGGAAAACACTATTCACGACGGCGGAGCTCTTTTCTGACGTGGTTTTGCTCACTTCTCACTGTCCGCATCTTCTCTACACAATGGAGAACACGAATCTAAAGTCAAAACGCCGGAATTCGGCCGGAATAACGAGATTTAATCCAAAATCCCAAAAATCGCAACACAAACCCACCTCAACTTCTCACCTCAATATCTCTCTCGTTTCTTGTCCTCTCAGAGCCCACGAGTACTCAAATCGAAGCTTGAGACGAGAGCTTCACGATGGTGGTGGTGGTTTGCCGGAGTTGGCCGGAAAATTTGCCGGAAGTTTGCTGACGGGTTTGGGTGGAGGGGAGGGTTTTTGGGAATTTCTCTCTCTAGAATTATAATATAAGGTAGAAGTGATATTATAAGCCTTGTATATATATTTTGTATAAATAGCTATTTTCCAACATAATACATATATGAGTATATAGATACATGTATATAATTATGTAATTACTCAATAATTCTATCATAATACTTCCAAATACTCATGCATAAACTTCCAAAATCCCAATCTCCAATACATAATACTTCCACCAAATTCTTGACATTTTCTTCAATATTATGTCATATCAAGCTCATAAATACATTTTAATTTCTCCAAATAACATATATAACTTCAAGTATCTCTAAATCAAGGGAATTCTCATTTCATTAATTCCAAATAACTTGTACAAGATCCAATTAATACATGGGGTATTACAAAAAATTTAAAATAAATTAAACAATCAAAAACCTTCTTGAACAAACCTGGTTAGACCATGACATCAATATAAACCATCTATATAAAAGACGATTTATTGTGGTTGTGCTGCCAACCCACATGATGCAATTCCAGACCTATCAAATTTGTGTTTTTCATCTTTTTTATTGCTTCATTTGTATATTATGTTTATTTATTACTATTTTTAAATCTTTTACAATATTCATTAATATATTATGCATGTTGATTTTTATATTTTTCTTTATGTAAATGCGTGATTGTTCCTATTAAAAGACATAATCACCAATTAATACATGATTAGTTAGTATATTTTCATTGATTAGTTTATATATTATGTTCAATAATTAGTACTCCCTCCGTCCCGATTTATTAGGCCCTTTTCTTTTCAGCACAGAAATTAAGAGTTGTGAGTGTAGAATGAGTTAGTGGAATGAATATTTTATTGTTGAGTGTGAAAAAGTTGTCATTTTTGGAAATGGGCCAATTTAGTTGGGACGCCCGATTTGGTAAGAGGGCTTATTCTGCTAGGACGAAGGGAATATAATATATATATTACACATTGTGCTTGATTCATTAGTATATTATGGTTCATCGAGCTACATAACCACCCCTATTAACATCGATAACTAACAACTATAAAAAGTTAATACTAGTAATCCATCATCAAATCAAAGATCTAGATTGATTCATATTTAACATATTAGCATTTATTAGTATTTGATCTCTTCCCAATATCTTATACTTATAATTAAAATCAAACGTACATAAATACTTATAAATCTCACATCTCATAGTTTTATTTAAAATTGTAACTATACTTATATTTCAACTAAAACTTATATTTATATTTATGCTTTCTTTTCTTTAACTTACTCCCTCCATCCCGTCGTATCAGACACATTCTTTTTCGGTTCGTCCCGTTTATTAGACATATCTCTGAAAATGGAAAAAAATTAACAATACCTAATTAAAATTAACTACACCCTAAATTACTATCCTACCACTCTCAAACCCTTAAACACACTCGTTAAAACACAAACCCTAAAACACACCCACCCTTGCGCCACATCTAAATTCTCTCATTCTTCTCTCTACTGGAAACCCTAATATGACCGTCGCCCTCCTCTCGTTTTCTCGCATCTCACCACCGCGATGATGACACCTCACTCGCCTCTCCCCAAACCCACAATGATGACACTTCACTCACCCTCACCATCAGTCATGCGTGCAGGTGATGATCCCTTAGTCGACGATGGGCTTGTTGTCGCTGCTGGCTCGACGATCACGCGTGCAGGTGATGACTTTGTAGTCGATGATGGGATGGTGGTCGCGGCAGGCTCGACAGTCATGCGTGCAGGCGATGACTCTCTAGTCGACGATTGGGAAATTTGTAATCATGTTGCTTTCAGTTTGAAAATTTTGAAAATTTGGCTCCAATTCAAAATTTCAATTGCTGGAAATTTTTCTATGTCTATGCAGATTCTATTCATGAACTTTTTTAATCATGTTGTTTTTCAGTTTGGCTTTTTAGTTGTGGTTTACGGTATATTTTAAAATTAATTTATTCACTAATACATCTTTAAAGTTCATTTTCAAATTTCATATTGGTTACTGTGCCATCTCCCTCCATGCCTAATATGACGGGATGGAGGGAGTATATTTAATCTTAAACTTGTAATTATACTTATAATTCCATTGATTAAACTTAGATTTCAACTTAAACTTATACTAGTCATATCTTAAATTTATATTGAACTTAAGTTTGTAGTTATATTTATATTTGTTAGGAATTATAGTGTTTTCATAAATGTTAGAAATCATTAGTCATTTGATGAATAGTAGAATTGATTTAGATTTGATCTTGTGAATGATTGTATATATTCATTGAGCGTCGGGGGTGATCGGAGGCGTCGGCATCACAGTGGAGACAACTAGGATCGGTGGTATATGGTGGTGGCAGTATTTTTGACTATTTTTGTTCAACCATTTTTTTGTTCAAACTATTTTTGACATCATGGTTTGTTTTTTCTTTTTCTAGTTTTTAGTTGTTAATAATGAAGATTGCTACTCAATTAAGTAAATAATGATGGAAGAAGGAAATTGTATATGTTATAGAGGGTTAACCTATGGACTTCCACACCATTACGGTTTACATAATTTGCGTCTACATATATAGACTCAATATTGAAAGAAGTTATAAATCTTGAATTGGTGTTTCGAAAATAAATAGTAAAATATTTGTAATAGATGATTGAATGTGGCCTCGACAAATCACAGCCATAACATGTGTATGGTTTTTTTGTTTTGTGCAGGAGTTTTCCCGTTTTTTGTTACGGTTGCTCTTGTTTAGTATTATTACATATAGATAGGAAAATTCATATTTTTTTAGCTTAAGATGATTTGTGACATTCACACGATTCAAGAGAAATTTTGAATGAAAAAATCATTATTCCTTTTTCACTAGTACAAAAATTTACAAACCGATGGCCGAAATGCCACCGATACCCCTGTTGCCAGCGGATTGGGACTTGCTAATCGACGAATACAAACAAGAAGGCGTCAATCACCTCCACCGCTGGATTGGACGATTATCTATACCAGATGTCTATCTCTCTTCCCTCTTTCATAAAGACATTCCTTTCCACCATTCAAATAAAACTTGATGATGATCTCTTCAATCGTGAGCGTATCATTTACATACATCAACAAGATGTCGAGCCCTTTTGTCAGTTGCTTCCAATATCATATAATTGTATTGTTGTGTACATGTGGTAAGTAAAATAACTTTATTGCATTTTATCAACTTTTATTTGATTGTTGCATTTTATTAAATTTTTTATTATCATGTTCTTATTTAAAAAAATCAAAGAATTGAAGAAAGTGGCCAAGTACAGTGTAGGAACTGAGTCTACAATAGGCGACATGAATCGCCATTTATTATAACTCCAGATTCGATTTATGGATATCAAAATAAATATCATGACAAACAGTAAATGCCCTATGCATGCTCCTATTTAATTTAATTCGTAGATTTAAAGGAATACCTGAGACTCCAACGACTGATCTACAGATCTAGATCAATGATGGCAATGATGATGGTGTAGATCTGGATCTGGAATCGATCAAAGCAATGGTGTTCCTACAGATCTGATCTTCTGATCTGTTCCCTTGCTCGATCCAGAAATTTGGTGAGGATACGCTACCGGATCTACAGCCGCCCACTCTCTCTCAATCTCTCTAGGGTTTCTGATTTGAAACTTCAAACTTATGTGGGAAAATGAGAGATTTTATCTATTTATATAGATTTGGAGAATGGGCTATTAGGGTTTAATAAACCCTAATGGACTCTGAGTAGTGTTGGGCTAGACCAGGGATCAAATGCAAATAATAAAGTGGGCCTCCTATTAATTAATTCCATGTTCAACTCAGAACATAATTAATTAATAAATATTAATTCATGCCACCAGAGAATTAATGCTGACCTACCCCTTTATTACCACGTTATTAGGAACGGGTTGCATTGACTTGGTTAATCCACATATTTAAGGTTTCAGACAATCATTAATTAATTCAGCGTATGACAATTAAATGTAATTAATTAATCTCTTATTATTCCTGATTAGTACCACTCAACCCTTATTGCTTATGTTTGAATCAATGATTCAACCTGCAGGACTTAGCATAACGAACCTCGTGAGCTTCCCAGGGAATGTCACCATCCTGAAACGGATATGGTTATCTAAATCCAGCCTGAGGAAACCCCACACAAACTACCATCACCCAAGATGCAAATATACGAGTACATGTAAGACTCTCCACCATAGCAAGTCAAAGTGACAGTCAACCCATGTGTGCCCCTTAGCTTTCAATAGACTTTAGATCCGACCAAGTTACCGAGATCTTTACTCATTCATATGTCAAGTAGAATGGTTCATCTCACTGTTGATCCTATCAATACATTGAGATGTACCGGTCACACAAAGCAGTCAAGATAAACTACTTATGGACTTGTGTGCCGCAACCTAAACCGACAGCCAAACCAGAAACTGTCTCAGCTGTGATAACTGTTTATATCTCGCTAGGTCAAACGATCTATACGATCTTCTGTGATCTCTTACACACCGTATGATCTCCCTATCGACGAGATAACTGGATGTGTTTGTTCGCATCGTATGATTGTTAATTCAGATAGGAGTTGTTTATTGCAAGTCATTAATGATTACGAGTATATCAAATATAATGTTTCCAAATATTCCAATCATAATGCTTTTATGTATACAATCCAACAATCTCCCACTTATACTCAAAGCATTATACCATTACTTTCCAGAGTATAACATGTGTCTATTCTAATCTAGCTATTACATTTGGTCACCAGGTGGCCGGCATCTACCTCAGTCTTAGGCTACGAACGTGACCCTCGTATGTCTTCTATGGTAAGCCCTTTGTAAATGGATCCGCTAGATTATCCTTCGTGTCAATCTTCTCTATTAGCACATCGCCCCTCGCTACGATTTCTCGTATGATGTGGTACTTTCTCTCTATGTGCTTTGACGCCTTGTGAGTTCTTGGTTCCTTAGAGTTTGCTACTGCACCAGCATTATCACAATATATCGTGATGGTCTTGGGCAAACTCAGAACAATATCTAACTCTTGGAGGTAGTTCCGGAGCCATACTGCTTCTTTAGAAGCTTCTGAAGCTGCCACATACTCAGCTTCCATGGTGGAGTCTCTGATACATTTCTGTTTCGCACTCCTCCATGATACAGCTCCACCTCCCAAGGTGAACACATAGCCCGAGGTCGATCTCTTCTCATCCTGATCCGCCTGGAAATCCAAATCCGTATAACCCATAGGGCACAAATTCTCACACTGATAAACAAGACAATAGTCTCAAGTTCTTTTCAGATACTTGAGAATATGTTTGACAGCAGTCCAGTGCGCCTGTCCAGGGTTAGACTGATATCTGGCCACCATGCCCACATTATAACAGATATCTGGCCTCGTACATAGCATCGCATACATGAGACTTCCCACTGCCGAAGCATATGGTACTTTAGCCATCTCATCCTTCTCCTCTTTTGTTATAGGGCATTGTGCCTTAGACAGAGGAACACCATGTCTGAAAGGTAGCAACCCTTTCTTGGCGTTTTGCATGCTAAAACGAGCAATTACAGTATCAATATAAGCGGCCTGAGAAAAGCTTAACATCCTCTTCTTGCGATCACGCAAGACTTTAATCCCAATGATGTATCCACCGTCTCCTAGGTTCTTCATTTGAAACTGTTCAGATAACCATCTCTTTATGTCTGACAACACCTTCACATCGTTGCCGAATAGAAGAATGTCATCTACATAAAGTGCAAGGAATACCACGCTTCCGCTGACGTATAATCGGTACACACAACTTTCGGTTTCGCACTATGAAAATCCATAGGATTTAATCACATCATTGAAACGTTTGTTCCATGACCGTGAAGCTTGTTTAAGTCCATACAAGGACTTCTTTAGCTTCCAGACAAGATATTCTTCACCATCCTTCACATAACCTTCTGGCTGCTGCATATAGATGCCACGACCTTCCTCAAGGTACCCATTTAAAAACGCGGTTTTGACATCCATCTTCCAGATTTCTAGGTCCATGTGTGCTGCTATGGATAGAAGAATTCGAATGGATTTGAGCATGGCTACCGGTGAGAAGGTCTCGTCATAGTTAATGCCTTCCTTTTGACTATAACCCTTTGCCACCAACCTGGCTTTAAAAGCCGTTATTTCTCCTTTCGAACCTTTCTTCCGTTTGTATACCCATTTGCAACCTATGGCCCGAAAGCCATCTGGTAGCGCAGACTTCTGGTATACATCCATAGTGGTAATTGATTAAATTTCTGAATCCATGGCTTTATACCACTTTTCCGCATCTTTGTCATTTACTGCTTCATCGTATGTCCATGGGTCGGTATCATCTAGTCCGTCTTCCGGGATCAAGTCCGAAGACTCTCCCACGAACATATACCGCTCGGGTTGGTGAGGTACCCTCCCTCTACGACGGAGCACTGGTACTGCATCAGCAGTTGGTGCAGTTACTTGTGGATCAAATCCTTGCACTGGCGACCGTGCAATTGGTTCCATACCTTCGAGAGGTACACTCAATCTGCCACGAGGTTTTCCCAATGGAAGCGCATCATCGTCTCCAATTTCTTGGAGAATGATATCACTTTTGGATTTGTGGTTTTTCACAAACTCGTCCTCCAAGAATCTTGCGTTGGTGCTAACAACGATCTTCTGATCCTTAGGACAGTAGAAAAAACCACCTTTTGTTTGTTTGGGGTATCCCACAAACAGCATTAGCTTGGACCTACCTTCTAACTTATCAGGTTCCTTCGACAAAACATATGCCGGACAACCCCACACTCTTATCTTTGACACACTGGGCTTTCGCCCATGCCAGAGTTCCGAGGGTGTTTTAGGAAATGACTTAGAAGGTACCAGGTTCAGCAGATACGCCGTTGTTAGTAACGCGTGGCCCCAAAACAAAACAGGCAAGTTCACATAACTCATCATAGATCTAACCATTTCAAGAAGAGTCATATTTCTTCTTTCCGCCACACCATTCCGCTAAGGAGTGTCTGGTGCGGTCCATTGGCAACATTCAGCCTAAAGTTCTCAAAAGACTTCGGAAGTGAGTTGAGTATGATATCGAACTGGGCTTCCCTGTCAATACCTCCTCCATGCAACGTCAGTTCATCCATGAGATGAGTCATGGAAACAACGTGCTCCCTCACTGAGCTACCATCAGTCATTTTACAACTCATGATTTCCCTCATGAGTTTAAATCTGACAGCTCTATCCGATTCCCCATAAGTAACTGTGAGACAATTCCAACATACAGGTCTGTTGATCCATATGTTATCGGGTACATACTGTCAACCAAAAATGATAAGCAATCTGTTGATGAAAGAACCGAAAATGATCCACAGAATTGGCAACTGGACTTCTTAGTACCTTACATAATCGACTTGTCTTGGCACAGTGTAATGTGGGCTATGTAAGAAATTGACTTTATTTTAGTTGCATGAAGACTTAAAAACAATTATTATAATTTGTGGGTGTTGATATATGTGTAGTGAACATTGGATTCTGACGATTATTGACCCTCACAAAGAGGAGGTAGCCATTATGGTTCCTCTTTATAATGGTATTCGTAATGGTGTTTGGAAACAAGTGGTTAATGTGTAAGTTTAATTTCCTTTAAGTATTTATTTTATTTTAAATACTTCAAATTTTGTTAATCATCACACTAACTTATTCACTTCATTTTAAATAAAAGGCCTTGAAGATATTAATTTGTTGCACAGAAGCAACAAAATAAAAGAAAGACTCCTAAGTGGATTATAATCAAGACATGTTTGTAACTTACTAATGAAATTCATAGGATGAAGATGAATTAATAATTAATAAATTGATTTCAAACGTATGGTCCTAAACAACCTTATGGATTCCAACGTGGATATTATGTGATGAGATACATGAGAGACATAATTGAGGCTGATGTTGGTGAGATGATCGGTTGGCTACAACCATTGATAATCATTGTTTTAGTTTTATTTCTTATTTTATCTGCTATGTTTATGTTATTGTTTGTTTGCCCTCGTGGAGTTTGTTATAAGTATTAGACATGTGATTGAAGTTGGTTTTCATAAAGTATAAAGAATCTTGAATGATGGTAGGTAAAATGTTGATGAAGGCAGATAAATAGTTCATATATATGTTTCCTTCAACTTCTTGGTTTCGAAAGTGTGGTTATATGTGTGTATTTCAAGTCATGTTGCATGTACATCGGTGTTGTTCATATTATTCGAATCTATATATAATATAGATTTTTTGCTTTTTTTTTGTTTAACAATTCAACAATAGTTACTCCGTTGAGTATATTGATGTTGTGCTCAAGGAATGAGCCGAATGTGTTCAAAATTACGTATAATGGACAAATATTTATTTTTTATTTTAGGATATTAATGGACGTACAAATGTTTATTTTGTATTTTGCTATATTTGTATTTTGGGAATTGTTGGATAAATGTTTATTTTGTATTTTAGAACTATTAATAATTATTTGTGATTTGGGATTCGTTATTCAATTACATTATTTTTTTTAGAAATAGCATATAAATTAATTATAAAAAGAATTACCTACCTACGACAACAATTTAAAACAGTTGTTATTCACGGTTTGGAAAGTGTTGTCATTTACTGTGTGTAAAAGCGTTGTGGTATAGATATATACAAAACAGTTTGTTGCGACCTACGATAACGGTTTTTAACTGTTGTCATAGACACCTACGACAAAAATTAAAAATCATTGTCTATGAGCTTATTTTTAATTGTAGTGTATTAACGTTTTTCTTATAGTGTCCACATGTGACTGTTTGAAGTAAAAATGGATTCATGAACGAAGTAAAGAATATTTTCTTATTTTGTTTCATCACAAAACACAACGAACAAACACTCTAAGTAAATACTAGGGGTGGCAATTCGTGCGAATCGGATCTTTATCGTGTCGATCTGTTATCTATCTGATCCATTAAGGCATAATCTGTATCCAATCCGTTAAGAAAAATCAAAATCCATATCCATATCCGATCCGCTAAGCTCAAATTCGTATTTGCACAAATCCAATATGTATACGTTAAGGATCCGATAAATTCAATTTGAATGATCCGATAAGGATCCGATCCTAATAATCCGATAAAAACCTGTTAAGGATCCAATCGGATTGATACGATAATAATACATTTCAATAAACATGATATAATCCTATAAATTGATAAGATAATACAAAATATTCATATTTGGTTGTTTGATCTTGTGTTGAATAAATAAATAAAACTGCAGTTTTATTTAAAAATAAAATCTTCAATCAAGCATCCCAAAATATATACTAAATAAACACATAAATATTAAATTTTGTCAGTATAAAGAAAATAAATAATAAAAATATAATAAAGAGATAAATAAATTAATTAATTCTTTTGGTGAATGAAAAAGAATGGATGTTGGTCCCTGATCAGAGTCGTGATAAGTACCCGAAGGCTACTTAGTAAATGCAGCGGAATAATAAGTTTATCTTGCACTTAGATCTTTTCCAAATATTTAGCTCGGAGGTGGAAGTTACGATTGTTTCAGAGGTATACTCTAGCAACTTGAGGTTGCTAGGTTTTAAATCGATGAACAGAAACAATAAAATAGTAAATAAGAACGCAAGATTTATAGTGGTTCGATCTACAAGATCTACGTCCACTCCTCAGTCGTATCGCTAAGAATTTCGCTAAAAAGATATATAAAGTACAAGGAATCGCCGAACACTTGTAGCAGGCGGTGAGCTTTCGAGCCGGCCACTACAAAGCTATCCTCCGTCACTTCAATCTCTTCGATCGGCAGCTGCGGAGAAGTCAAGGGCACACCTTCGCAAAACTCCTCCTTGCTGCAATGGAAGCTTTAGAGTTCCTTCCGAACTTTTCTGGGGTTTTTGGCAACAGCCCGTGATAGTCAATCTCTTTTCAGAGATGTGACTGCTGGATGCTTCCTAGGATGGAAGGTATCCCAATGATTAGATTCTTGAGCTAAGTCAAGGAATCTCTTCAATGTAGTGTCAGATATTCAATGTGGGGGACACTACGGTTGGGAGCTTAGAGAATCTTCTTGTCTCTTTAATGAGCTCCAACTGACTATTTTCTCACTGTGCTTCACTTTGTCAAAGGATTCGCTTAAGTGTTTGTAAAGACAGTGAAAAGTAGTCTTCGTCTCTCTGTTTGGACTTGTCTTTTATACCTGGAGATTCAAACTTTGAATCTCCATACCCGTTAGACACAACGATCTTCTTCGTCCAAAATAGTGTCTACTTTTTTCGTCCTTTCCGGCGTGTACAGTGTTTTCCACCTTCTTCGGGAAAGCTTATCGTCCTTGGTTGTACTTTTGTCAGAACAGGCATCTTAGCAGTCGTTGCTAGGTATTTCTTTGCTTAACATTCTATCGGAGAATGCTGGGAACGGTCTGCTAAGTCATTTGACTCTTTTGATTGCTAAGTAATTCTAGCAATCTGTCTTCGTAGCCAATCTGTTGACTCCTCAGCAGTTGCTTACTCAGCACTTGAGTCTTGGTTCTTGATTGCTATATCTTCTAGCAATCTTTTCCGTAGTAGCGAATGCTGACTCCTTCAACATTCTGCTATCTTCTTACTGTAGTAGTGAGTGTTGACTCCTTCAGCATTCTGCTATCTTCATTCTGCTGACTGCTAAGTGAATGCTCCTAGTAGTCTCTTCTTTCTGCATATGATTGCTAGCACTTAGCAATCCTTCTTCTTAGCACATGACTACTACCATCTTTAGTAGTCATCCTTGTCTGCTGACTTCTCTAGCAGCTACCATCTGCTGAGAATACTTCTAGCATTCTAATCTATTACAACTCAATATTTTTTTCTTAAACAGGACATTACACGTGAGTTGCTAGACTATGTTAGACCTCACAATGATCGACCAAACTACTAAGGCTTTGATTCAACAAAACCTTTTACAATTTTGATCTAAGGGAGAATTACAACATAATTCCCAACTTAGTCCTGGCAAGGATTGGTTTAAAAAATTCCCCCTCAACAAATGCTGGGAAATATTTCTTGATTAAAATATAAGTAAATGCTTCAAAGGAATATGCTAGGAAATCTAGCACCCAATCAAATCAGCAAGCATTCACCACCAATCCAAAGACATAAAAACTCAGCATCCACATGCAGTTTTGTTGAATACACAATTTGTGTATTTCAATTAAGACACGCAAAAAAATTCAGAACTGGACAATGAGTGATTGTCTAAATCTAATTTTAGTTTCATATATATGATTTGAGGTTTTACAAGTACAAATGAAACTAAAAAACAAAAAGAAGTGTACAGAGACAGCTTGCTAATATATTCAACTTCAGCTCAGGAGTCGGGTGATGGCTTCTTGTTATCATACTCATCGAATTTGCCAATGGCCATCTGCACGAATTTGTCCAAGTATGCTTTACTTGCTTCATGCTCAGCTGCCTCCCTCTCCAACTTCTTAGCTAGCTTCTCGTTCTCCATTTCGAGCTTCCTCATCTTCAGCTCTAACTCTTTTTTCTTCAGCTCCTCCTCAACAAGCCTGCGGTCTTCTTCACCAGCAGCGAGCTCTTCCTCCTCTTTCTTCCTTTGCTCTGCTTCAGCAATCCTCCTCTCTTCCCCCTCTTTGATTGCAGCCAAAAAGGTGGTAGAGAAAGAGTTAACAGTTTGCACAATTTTCTGCTGGGAGTCAGCAACTTCTTCTTTCATAACCTCCATACCCTTCTTCACTCCAGAAAATATCTTCCTTAACCTCCGATACTGCTCCTTTCACCTCAGCAACCTCACAACGCACCTTCTCCACATCTCTCCGAACATCAGCAACCTCCATGGCCACGCGTTCATTTACGGCCATGGGAATAGTGGTGGATAGGGCATGTTGAATGGCATATTGGACAGCAGTGTTAACATAGGAGTGGAAGGTATGAGAACTTACAGGAAGAACATCCATAGCAGAAGTTGTGATTACTAGCTCTCTACCACTAGTAGATGGATGAACATCAGAGATCGGATCAACATCCATAGCTTCAGCTTCATACCAATCATTCTGCGCCTCAGAGTATTGATTTTCAGCAGCTATGCGTTCGGCCTCCTCTGAATTCCATGTCTTAGCTTCTGCCTCAGCAAGAGCAGCAGTCTCTGCTTCATCGGCATAGGCAGTCAAGTACTTAGCCTCCTCTGCTAGGCGCTCTGCCTCTGCTAGCTTCCAGGCCTTCGCTTGTGCCTCAACAAGATCAGCAATCTCTGCTTCATCGGCATGGGCAGCAGCATATTGAGCAATATTTGCTAGGAGTTCAGCCTCCTCTACATTCCAGACTTCCTCCAAGGCCTTTGCAAGCTCAGCAGCCCTGGCTTCTTGTATTTCAGTAGCATGAGCATCTTTTGTTATCTCCAAGATATCATCCTCCAAGAAAAGGACGATCAGCTGATCTTCTCTGCTCTGTTTCTTGGCAATCTCTTCTTGCTCATGTGCAGCAGCCATCCTGGCTAGCAGCCTTTCTTTCTTTTGCGCTTCATACTCAGTCTGGCGTCTGCGATACTCAGCAGTTGTTTTTTCTTGGCGCTTGGATAATTCAATCTTAGCATCTGAATAGCCATCAGGAGCAAATGTGGACTTAGGCAAAGATTGAGAAGTGGAAAACAACCGATGGGCTCGGATAGCTTGAAGCCTCGCAAGCACTTGCTTATCAGAAAATTGTTTAGTGCCCAGCACTTGATCAATCCAATCATTCGCCCATCTCTCCTCCTTCCTCCAGAAATTTAGACCCTTCGTGGTAATCACCAGCATTCTCTCTTCAAAACAAAGCTGATGCATGATGTAGTCATGCATCTTCCAGCGTCTAAACTCCTTCGCCAACAACTTCCCTTCCGGGGTACCTTCATTCAGCTCCACATAGAAGACATTTGAAATGTCTCTCTCTATTTCTGCCATCACAAACTCTTCAATATCAGAAATCATCGGAAAAAGATCAGCATTTACTTGTTTCTCCAGATAAACCGGCGCACACCATTGCGCAACACGCTGAATCTTGAATCTTCGTCCTGGCAATCCTTTGAAATGAACTCAGAGTGTCTCATTTTTTCCTGTCGGGACTTTCCTCAAGAATCTCGCGTCATACACGTCCTCAGATTCTCCATCAGAATCGGAGTCCGAATAGCATGAGGCTAAGAAGCCTGGATCTTGTTCGATATACCCCTCAGGCCTTGCCTCCTCAGGAATTTCGGTGCTAGGCCTTGCCTCAGCAGGAATATCCGTGCTGGGCCTCGCCTCAGCATTTGACTCTTCAACTCCAACAGACATGCTAGCATCGTGCTCAGTATTTTGTCCTGATCCAGAAGCTTCATCAAATACAACATCCTCCTCAGCATCCTGAGCACTGCTGCTTCCTCCTTGCACATCAGCAGGCTCCTTTATCGAGACTCCTCCTTGGCCATGAGGGCAGTCTGGAGCATAAAGACTCCGGCCTCCAACAACGTGTCCAAGTCCTGATCGATCAAGGCGTCTTGTTCGAGCACAATATCTTCAGCAGCCATAGGTGTGGTAATGGGAACCTCCGCAACATGTTTCCCTTTTCCTTTCTTAGCAGCCGCAGCTACTAGCCTTCTGGCCTCCTCAGCTGCTCATGCTAACAACTCAGCAGCTTCCCTGGCTGCTAGCTGGTCAGTAGCTTTCTTCGCAGCACGCTCATCAGCAGCTTTCTTTACTTGCTCAAAGTTGCGATCCCTCGCATCAAAAGTGATTTCCTCCATCACTTTCTTGAACTTATTTTTCTCCTGTAACTGCCTCGATATCGTCATCTTCCTCTTTCTCGCCCTTAAAACTTTCAATCTTTCTGAAGTCCTCCGAGAACTGATTTGTCGGGGCAGCAACCTTCCACCGATTATTCTTATCTTCACCTCCGGTCTCTTCCATAAGTACCACCATGCCTTCATCTCCTCGGTATTTACAACTTTGTAAGTGGAGATGCATTCGCCTGAGTTGCGAAGGCCGAACGTCTGTGCAAGGACCTCAGCGGTCACTATGATAAGAGTTCCGAACACAGAGGTCGTGAACGACTTGTGATCATCAGCGATAACCGCCCTAGCATAAAATTCTGAAACCATATGAGGGTGAAACCTCTTAGGTTCAGCGGACAGATATTGAACCACTTGCTCCTTGGCCAAGGTGGTCATTACCCATTTCGGAAACTATACGGCGGCAAGGGGTGTATACAGGATCCGGTCCTTCATAATTTGGGTCGCTCGCTTCTGGGCATTTGAGAGCCCTGACTGCTACTTCTTCTGAGCCAGTGTAACCAAACGAGCGTAAGGAATTGAATCATCAATATCCTCCTTCTTCACAATCATAGTAAAGCCCGGTGCATGCCTCTCATGTAGTGGCGTGCCATCAACAGGTCGAAGGATTAACTTAGGAGGTTGTTCAGGTTTTCGGGTAGAACTAGAGGATTCAGGATTGGTAGACATTTTGAGAAAATTTGAGAGAATCAAAGGAATCTGAGAGTTTGGGATTTTTTAGAGCTTGAAGGTTTAGAGAACTAGGGATTCAAATTTCTGTAGAATGAAGAAATTTGATTAAGTGTTGTGTTTATACCTTCTGGGAAGTGAATCGACGGTTGGGGGAGAACCGCTTCAAATCCAATCAACAGCTTAGCGTAGTGGGGACGGTTCGTATGGTGCTCCATGCCCCTATGAACTCGAGTGCTGGTGACGTGTGGACTCCTGGTTTGGCGCAGTCAGTTGCACGCATTAAATGCAGCGTGTCGGACACATCATTTCAAATTCAAATCCTTCCCACTTTGACTTTCTAGGAGAGTCGGAGATTGCTGAGAGCTTGGACTCAGCAATCTGCTGGCTTAGTAATCCTTAGCACTCATATGAACTGCTGAGAGCTTGGACTCAGCATTCAAGTCCTAGCATCCATATATTCTACCATTCTCATATGATGATTGCTGACACCACTTGAAATATTACATCATAGCATTCTCATATTGTCTGCTGAGAGCTTGGACTCAGCAAACATTTCTTAGCAACCGTCTGTACCACTTGTAGAGAACTATAGCATAGCATTTCGATGAAATACGGAGAGCTCGGACTCAGCATTCAACCTCTAGCAAACGTCTGAACCACTTGTTGCTACACGTTGCATATTACATATTGTTATATCACACGATCTAGGATATGCTGAGAGCTTGGACTCAGCAACCAATAGCTTAGCAACCATATCTCAGCAACAAGAATCAGCAACTCAAAAACATAAGCTAGGATACATTTATCTCCTTCTTCTCCGAAAATCCAAGAAATCCAGAAAGAATGAGAGTTTGAACTCATTCATCCCCATCCTTTTCTAACTTCATGAGGCCTAACTTCAGACATAACTCTTTGAATCTGGCCTCAGAAAGTGGCTTAGTGAAGATATCGGCAAGCTGTTCCTCAGTGCATATATATTGGACATCGATATCCTTCTTCTCTTGATGATCTCTGATGAAGTGATGTCGGATATCTATATGCTTCATCCTGGAATGATGAACAGGATTCTTAGTTATGCACATAGCACTATTGTTGTCACAGTAGATCGGCATGCATTCAGGAGGAATGTCATAATCTTGAAGTTGCTATCGAGTCCACAACACTTGCGCACAACAACTTGCGGCTGCTACATATTCTGCTTCGGTTGTAGACGTAGCCACTGAGTGCTGCTTCTTGCTAAACCAACTTATTAGCTTATGTCCAAGGAATTGGCAGGTGCCACTGGTACTCTTCCGATCAATCTTGCACCCTCCAAAATCTGAGTCTGAATAACAACTGAGTGCTCACCCATCAGACCTTGGATACCAAATTCCTAGACCCTCGGTGCACTTGAGATATCGAATTATCCTCTTAGCAGTATCCAAATGCGACTTCTTAGGATTTGTTTGATATCGTGCAAACTACTACTGCATATGAAATGTCTGGTCTGCTAGCTGTTAAGTAAAGTAGAGAACCGATAATACCTCGGTAAAGTGTAGGATTCACATCATCTCCTCCTTTCTCTAGAGCAGCTTGGCAACTTGTACTCATTGGAATCCTTAAGCTTTTCATCTTCTCTGGGCAGTACTTAGCAATCAGATCTCTTGTATACTTCCTCTGATGTATAAAGATCCCTTCACTCGATTGTTGTACTTGGAGTCCGAGAAAGTAGGACATCTTTCCCATCATACTCATCTGGAAATTACTTTGCATGAGCTCTGAGAACTTCTCACATAGCATTGGATTCTTAGAGCCAAAAATAATGTCATCGACATATACCTGCACAAGCAAAATGCTTCCTTCATCCTTGATGCGAAAGAGAGTCTGATCTATCTTCCCTTTCTTGAAACCATTGTCTAGCAAAAACTTAGACAACGTTCCATACCACGCCCTCGGTGCCTGCTTCAAACCATATAAGGCTTTCCTTAGCCTATAAACTTGGTTTCCTTGTTCGAAGCCTGGTGGTTGCTCAACATAGACTTCCTCCTTGAGCTCACCATTCAAAAAGGCACTTTTCACGTCCATCTGCAGGACTGAAAACTCATTGTGGGCAGCATAAGCGAGGAATAACCTGATTGGTTCCAATCGGGCAACCGGAGCAAATGTTTCATCGTAATCAATCCCTTCGCATTGTCTATATCCCTTAGCAACAAGATGTGCTTTGTTTCGGACGACCATTCCAGATTCATCCTTCTTGTTTTTGAAGACCCACTTCATCCCAATGACGCTTTGGTGCTAGGGTCTATCAACAAGAACCCAAACCTGATTGCGCGTGAACTCTGCTAGCTCCTCCTGCATAGCATTCACCCAATCGGGAGATTGTAGAGCATCTTCAACCTTTGTAGGCTCTTCATGAGAAATGTAGCACGCGAGCATCGCATTGCCTTGTAGCGTCCTTACTGGATCATTGATGTCGTTAATGACAGCATCTAGGGGTGATCACGTAGCCATCTCGGTCTTGGATTGCTGGTTGCTGGGGTTGCATTGCTAGCTTCGCCTGCTGAATTGTTCTCTGCTAGAACATTTTCCTCAGCAATCTGCACCTCAGCATTCGGCATCTCAGCAACAAAAATCTTAGCATTCTGGACTTCAGCATTTCGGATCTCATCATCTGGAATTTCAGCAATGTCCTTAGCAATCTCCTCAGCAACACCCAATCTTCCTTCAGCAATTCGTCCTTAATCTGGGATTTCTTCATCTTCTTCTTCAAGCGATCACAGAATCTCCAAATTATCATTAAGATAAATTTGGTTGGTGGCCTCAGCATGATCATTAGCATCATTGGTCGTTTCAGCCGTTTGGTCACCTGCTGAATGCGCCTGAGTTGGATTACAATCACCCATCGACCTAGTCGGATCAATCTGCATATTTTCGAAAGAGTTCACAATAGATTAACCATGGACATCATTGGTCTCAAGATTGTCATCCTTTTTCTCTCTAATAGTCCTGCGCACTAGAATAGACTCATAAAAAATAACATTATGTTATTTCCACAACTTGAGTCGTCTTGTTTAACACTCTATAGCCCTTGTGATAAGGATGTCCATATCCAAGGAACACGCCTTCATCAGACTTAGGCAAAAAAGTGCTAAGCTTTGACTTCCCATTGTTATGAATATAACATGTCGAACCAAAAGCACGAAGATGAGTCAGAGAAGGCTTACGACCGTTGTACACTTCATAAGGAGTCTTATTGAATCTACCATTGATTGCACTCCTATTCTGAGTGTAGCATGCAGTCATGACTGCTTCTCCCCAATACTTTCCACTCAGACCAGAGTCGGCTAGCATTGACCGCACTGCTTCCTTCAAGGTCATGTTCCTTCTCTCTGCTAGACCATTCTGCTGGGGGGTCCTAGCAGTGGATTTGTCATGCCCGATTCCAGCTTTGGCGCAAAAATCCATCAAAATCCCATTGCAAAACTCAGTCCCATTATCTGATCTCATCCTTTTCACGATAACTTCTTTGCTATTCTGCTCTTTAAGGATCAGCTCTGGTAGAATGAGCTTTACTTCATCCTTGGTCCTCAACAATCGGACGCATGTGTACCTGGAAAAGTCATCAACAACCACAAGTGTATCAACCTTTTTAATTACAGTGGCTGAAGTGATAGGGTCAAATAAATCCATGTGCAATAGCTCAAGGATTCTTTCAGAAGTGGCCTTCTCCGGGTTTGTCTTGAATGATGCCTTGGTCTGCTTCCCTTGCTGGCAAGCTTTGCACACGCCTTCCTTTCTGAAGGTCGTCTCAGGCAATCGTACAACAAGATTGTGCTTGGCTAGGTGGTTAATGGTTTTCAAGTTCAAATGATAACAACCTCTTATGCCATAGCCAATCTGTCTCTTCCTTGTTAAATGCTACGAAGCATGAGTGTTGTTGGCCGCTTTGCCAATCAACAGTATGTAGGCCACCCTTTCGGATGCCTCTGAGCTTCACTTCACCTATAGCACTATCAACAATATCACAACCAGTATTAATGAAATATACATTATACCCATTCTCGCATAGTTGGCTAATGCTCAGTAGGTTGTGCTTGAGGTTGGAAACGAGAGCAACGTTGATGATCCTCATGCCATCTTCCTCAATGCATCCTCGTCCAATCACTCGACCTTTGCTATTATCACCAAACATGAATGTGGGGCCATAAATCCTTTGAAGTTCGAAGAATAACTCTTCTCGCCCCGTCATGTGGCCTGAGCAGCCACTATCTAGGATCCATTCATTCGACATTCCTGATGTCTTTGCTCTTGGATCCTGTTCCTGCAAAAATCAGCAATTCTGTTTAAGTACCTGCTTAGCATCGGGTCCTGCAGGATTAGCGTGGATCATGGTCCCTTTTGGAACCCACATTTTGGTGATTTTCAAGATTTTCTTCTTGACTTCACCCTTAGCAACCTTCTCGACCTTCGTTGGATAAGCAAACTTTGCATAATTAGAACTATGTGAAGTAGTGTGCTTAGCCTTCATAGTCTTTTTGGAAGGAAAACGGTTGGACTCAGGCCTCACATAGGTGTTCCTCCTATGTGGTGTGTACTTAGAATACTGTGGTCTTACAGCATGGTATGCTACCTGCTTACCCCGATGAAAGGAAGGGTTTGCTATCCTAGCATTAGATACATCATGCTCAGCATTCCTCCTTGACACTGCTGAGTGTGGTCTAGCAGACATCCTCTGGGTACTATGCTAATATCCAGCAGAAGCATGCTTAGCAGGCATTCTGTGGATACTCTGCTGAGATCCAGCAGAAACATGCCTAGCAGGCATTCTCTGGGTACTCTACTGAGATCTAGCAGTAGCATGCCTAGCAGGCATTCTGTGGATACTCTGCTCAGATCCAGGAGATATATGCTTGCTACGCCAATCTGTCTGCTTAGCAGTTGACGACTCAGCAATTGTCTTTCCTTCACCTTAGTCAGCATTGACTTTTCCAGCAGAAATGAATAAAATCTTTTTCTGCTTAGAAAATTCAGCATTCTTACACAAGGCTTCCTTAGAGGATTTTGCTTCAACACAACCAAGGCCCAATCCTGATTTATTAGAATGTTTCCTTTGTTGGCTCACAATGGCACTAAGAACTGCCTTGCTGGATGTGTAAGCACAAATACGATCCTCCTTAGGTTTACTCTTTAAAGCCAAATTCTCCTTTTCAATATTTTGAAAATTTTCAGATAGCTTAGAGTAAGTAGCTTTGAGTTTCAAAAGCTCCTCACTATCAGACCTTAGTCTTTCGACTTCCTCGGTCAAAGATGTAACCTTTAGTTTCAGTGAGGTATTCTCTCCTACAATGGCATTTTTGATCTCATACATTCTTAAAACTCTATTGAAAGCTTTGTGAGATAATAAACCTCGAAATCTAAAAAAGAATCCTCCGATTCATGCATGGTTGCTGAACTAGGAATGCTAGAATGTACCTCCTGGGTATCGACTGCTAAAGCAGACTCAGCATTCTGCTCAGCATCAGCATCCTGATCATCAACAATGTCTACCATCAAGACCAACATGGCCTCTTCATCATCCTCTTCTGATGAATAGTACTCCTCATCATTGTCGGGGATGTCGGGCACTTCGGTCCTGGTCAGCAACACTCTTGTGACCGCTTTGACAGCTCTTCTCTCAAACCTTTGCTTGAGGCGCTCTCTCCTCTCTTGGCTCACTTTAGGACATTCATGCTTAAAATGATCTGGCTAGTTACACTCAAAGCATGTCCTGAGCTTTCTATCTGCTGAGCGAACAGATGCTGGGAGCTTTGCTTCCTTCTCGGCTTTAGCTTCTAGCATAAGCGTCTGAAGCTTTCTCATCTGCTCTTCCAGCTCACTGATTTTTAGATCTACTGGCTGTGAACCTGAGGTTGAGGCAACCTCCTTTGCTGGGGACGCTGGAGCAGATCTCTCATTATTGCGGAATGGCTTCTTCGGTTTCCACTTTCCAGCATCTCTCTTCACAAAGAATGCTAGATCCTCCGGGGATACAGCATTTGATGACGAAGTTTGCATAGTAGCGGCTTCGTTCTTCTTCGATTGTTGTATTATAAATTCATGAGCTTTGAGTTGCGCAAATGCCTCGGATGTGGACATCTTGCTGAGGTCTTTCTCGCTCAGGCTCATCATCTTTACAAACCAATCACTCCTTGGAAATAGCTTGGAAATGATCTTGTTGTTCATTTCTCCATTATTGTATGTCTTTCCCAAGTTCCGGAGCTCACCAATGATGGTGTTGAATCTCTCTTCCATTGCTTGAATGGATTCACCTGCAATCATAAAGAAGGATTCATAATTATCAACAGCTACTTGGAGTTTGTTTCATTTCATTTGGTCTGTCTCCTGGGAGGATTCGCAAACATATTCCCACATTTCCTTAGTTGTATCAAAATCCAGAGCTTTGTCTGCCATTAACGGAGGCAAACTGTCAAGTATAAGCTTCTTTGCTAGATATTCTAGCTGGGCTCTTTTCTTGTCCTCCACCGTCCATTCCTCGAACGTCTTCTCAACCATCGGAGGTGGTCTAGGTTGCCCCTCAGCAACAGGACCTACAAAAATGTTAGGCTTCATGATCCTTATGGGCCCCTTAGAAAGAACGTCCACCATCTCTGGATGTATGCTTTGGAGCACGATGGTGGTCATTTTCTGCCATGAGTTGAACTTCTCTTTGTTGTACTTGGGAAGAGTATGGTTGGCAATATTGAAGTAATTGAGCTAAACAACAGAACAAATGCAAGGAAAATGTAGATCTGGTCGAAGCGACTCAGAAGCAGTAAGTCTTACGACCTACCGCTCTCATACCACTTGTTGGTCCCTGATCAGAGTCGTGATAAGTACCCGAAGGCTACTTAGCAAATGCAGCGGAATAATAAGTTTATCTTGCACTTAGATCTTTTCCAAATATTTAGCTCGGAGGTTGAAGTTGCGATTGTTTCAGAGTTATACTCTAGCAACTTGAGGTTGCTAGGTTTTAAATCGATGAACAGAAATAATAAAATAGTAAAAAAGAACGCAATATTTATAGTGGTTCGATCTACAAGATCTACGTCCACTCCTCAGCCGTATTGCTGAGAATTTCACTAATAAGATATTTGAAGTACAAGGAGTTGCCGAACACTTGTAGCAGGCGGTGAGCTTTCGAGCCGGCCATTACAAAGCTATCCTCCGTTACTTCGATCTCTTCGGTCGGCAGCTGCGGAGAAGTCAAGGGCACACCTTCGTAAAACTCCTCCTTGCTGCAATGGAAGCTTTAGAGCTCCTTCCCGAACTTTTCTGGGGTTTTTGGCAACAGCCCGTGATAGTCAATCTCTTTTCAGAGATGTGACTGTTGGATGCTTCCTAGGATGGAAGGTATCCCAATGATTAGATTCTTGAGCTAAGTCAAGGAATCTCTTCAATGTAGTGTTAGATATTCAATGTGGGGGACACTACGGTTGGGAGCTTAGAGAATCTTCTTATCTCTTTAATGAGCTCCAACTGACTACTTTCTCACTTTGCTTCACTTTGTCAAAGGATTCACTTAAGTGTTTGTAAAGGCAGTGAAAAGCAATCTTCGTCTCTCTGTTTGGACTTGTCTTTTATACCTGGAGATTCAAACTTTGAATCTCCATACCCGTTAGAGACAACGGTCTTCTTCGTCCAAAAGAGTGTCTACTTTTTCTGTCCTTTCTGGCGTGTACAGTGATTTTCCACCTACTTCGGGAAAGCTTATCGTCCTTGATTGTACTTTTATCAGAACGGGCGTCTTAGCAGTCGTTGCTAGGTTTTTCTTTGCTTCGCATTCTATCGGAGAATGCTAGGAACGGTCTGCTAAGTCATTTGACTCTTTTGATTGCTAAGTACTTCTAGCAATCTGTCTTTGTAGCCAATCTGCTGACTCCTCAGCAGTTGCTTACTCAGCACTTGAGTCTTGGTTCTTGAGTGCTATATCTTCTAGCAATCTTTTCCGTAGTAGCGAATGCTGACTCCTTCAGCATTCCGCTATCTTCATTCTGCTAATTGCTAAGCGAATGCTCCTAGCAGTCTCTTCTTTCTGCATATGATTGCTAGCACTTAGCAATCATTCTTCTTAGCACATGACTACTACCATCTTTAGCAGTCATCCTTGTCTGTTGACTTCTCTAGCAGCTACCATCTGCTGAGAATACTTCTAGCATTCTAATCTATTACAACTCGATATTTTTTCTTAAACAGGACATTACACGAGAGTTGCTAAACTATGCTAGACTTCAGCAATGATCGACCAAACTACTAAGGCTTTGTTTCAACAAAACCTTTTACAATTTTGATCTAAGGGAGAATTACAACATAATTCCCAACAATGGATAGGACAATGAAAAAAATATACATAAATATTAAAAACAATTTTGAAGGAGAAAAATGTTAATTAAAAATTTAAAATTTATAACAATAAAATAAATTATACTCCCTCCGTCCCGCCAGAATAGGCCCTTTTCATTTTGACACATTATTTTCGGAGCTAGTATTTAGTAGCTAATTGTGGTTAATAATAAAATTGGCAATTGTAATTAACTTATTTAAGACTTAAATAAATTAATTACGATTGTCAATTTTATTATTAACCACAATTAGCTACTAAACACTAGCTCCGAAATTAATGTGTCAAAATGAAAAGGGTCTATTCAGGCGGGACGGAGGTAGTAATAATTATCTTTCATCGACCATGATAAAATTGCAAGTGTTGAGACAATGAGCATTAGACAAATTTAGAATACTTTCATCAATATTGAAGTTCAAGATCTCATAAGCTCGTTCATAAATTGATAAATCTTTATTGAAATCTTAAAGTTGAGAAAAAAAAAACCAAAATAAAGAAAATTATTTTATTTTATTAGTACAAAGAAAATAAGTATTACTAAATATAATGAATAAATAAATATCTTTTTGGTAATGAATGAAAAAAAGAACGTCAATGAAGAATAAAGAGATTTGAATTTTTGAAAAAATCCTAATACAAGGCTAATATATTAAAATTAATTTATTAATTACTCCCTCCGTCCCATTATATTAGGCACGGAGGGAGATGGAACAGAAACCAAGGAGGGTTTTTAATCCTCCACTAAACATGTAATTAAGCATTAAAAAAAGAATATAAAAAAGTTAATGACAATAATTTACAAAAGGAGGGGCAAGTCAAATCAGCCTCTACTTAAACTAGATTAGGGGTGTAATACAAATTTGGAGCCAAAAACATTCTTAAAATTTGGGATTACATCCATTTTCCCCCCTAATCTACTCCTATAAATACAAATCCACTACTACAAACATTAAAACAGAAATTCAAACTTCAAGTTCCACTTCTACAAACCAAGAAACAGAAAATCAAATTAGAAAATGGGTAAGAACCCAGACATTTCAGAGGAAAGGAGAGCTGATATTGTTGCATTCTTGTTGGAGAGATTGAAGGACAACAAGCTTGCAAAAGGACTGATCAATGAAGCTGCAGCCACCTTCAATGTCTCAAGAACAACCATCTCAAGAATCTGGAAATCTGCAAGAGAAGCCAAAACAAGAGGTGAAGGTTTACATTTAAAAGGGAAAAGGATTGCTAGAATAAGAAAGCTCAAACATGAGGTAAACAATGACCAAATTGCTGCAGTCAATTTTCAGAAAAGAGGAACAATTAGGGCCCTAGCTGAGAGCATAAGTATTCCTAAGTCCACTGTGGGTAGATGGGCTAAAAATAACCTGATCAGAGCACACACCAATGCTATAAAGCCATTTTTGACAGCTCCAAACAAACTCTTAAGATTGAAGTGCAGTTTACAAGCCATATGTTATGATCATGTGTCAAAGATGTTTAAGTTTAAGCCAATGTCAAACATGGCCAAACACATTTCTAACATAAAAAATTTCATGAATGTGTGAGGGATGTGTGAGCAAGTTCAAATCATTTCAGGAAATAACCCTACACCCACAGCAGAACCAGAGAATCATCATGCTCAACCAGCTCTCAGAAAACCAGCAACACATATAACCAGCATGCTCAACCAACAACTCAGCAACACATATAACCAGCAAAAGCATCACATGTAACCACTCATGGCCGAAGAAGATGAGTAGCAATAACAACACATAACCAACATGCTGAACCAACAAGTCAGGAAACCAGCTTTTGACATAATCAACATAGGCAGACCACCAATTCACATAATCAACATCCGCAGACCACCAATCGACATAATCAACATAGGCAGACTACAGAATCAACATAGGCAGACAACCGAATTCAACAGACAGATCCAGCCATAAAATTAAGAGGCATGCCAAAAGAACAAGAAGGTAAGAAAGAGAGAAATCACCGGATGTTTGGGAACTGAATATCCCAAAAGAGTCGGACGACTTCCATCTTAATCGAATGAGGAAAAGCCAAATCTTGTGCAACCTCCGCCAGCCACTGCTTCTCCTTCTCAAAATCAAAAGAGAGCTCCTCCTCGTCAAGATCTCCCATCTTAATCGAATGAGGAAAAGCCAAATCTTGTGCAACCTCCGCCAGCCACTGCTTCTCCTTCTCAAAATCAAAAGAGAGCTCCTCCTCGTCAAGATCTCCGCTCAGCACCGTCAACCAAGTGTCGTCACTGTCTGCGGCGGCAACGAAACTGTCGGCGGGGGTGTCGCCTGGCCGCGACCCACAGTCGTGTTCGGAGACGCTTTCAGAGTCATCGACTCGCGGCTGAACCATCACGCCAGCGGCGGCAACAACCCCGCCGTTGGGATCGCCGCCTGCACGCTGAACAGAAGAACAAGGGAGAGGGGAGAGAGGTGTCATCATCGCGGCGGATGATTTAGGGAGCGGGGAGAGAGGTGTCATCATCGCGGATAAATTAGGGTTTGAGAACACAGGGCGGCGGAGTTACGGGCTTAGGGTTTCAGAGAGGAGAGCGTCGGCGACGGAGATGAATCGAGAGAGGAGGTCGGATGATTCCAGGCTTAGGGTTTCAGAGAAGAGAGCGGCGGATATGAATCGAGCAAGGAGATCGATGGATTGACGGGCTTAGGGTTTCAAAGAGGAGAGCAGCCTCGATGAATCGAGAGAGGAGGTCGGCCGATGGTTCCGGGATTAGGGTTTCAGGGAGGAGAGCGGCGGAGATGAATCGACAGAGGAGATCGGCGATTTTAGGGTTTGAATGAAGAAGATGAATGCGGCGCAAGAGGGTGGAATGAGAGAATGATCGTGAATTTCGATCGATTAGGGTAGAAAATGGGTGAGGGTAGGATAGTAATTAGGGAGAAAATGAAGGGTAAAATTGTCTTTATCGGTTTCACTAATTATAATTAGATGTTGTTAATTTTTTGCCAAAAATGGAAACGTGCCTAATAAACGGGACAAACCGAAAAGGAAAGTGTGCCTAATATAATGGGACGGAGGGAGTATTATATATAAATAAATTAATAAAGTAATTTTTTAGTAATTTATTAATAAATATCCGTATCCGATCTGAATCCGATCTATTTAACGGATTACCCTGTCCAATCCGTATCCAATTCGAATTCGTTTTGAAATTTTCGTATCCTTATCGTGTAGATCCTATAAAGATCCGTATCCAATAAGTCTCAATCAATATCTATTATTATTGTACGAATTCATATCGGATTATCAGATCGGATAAAAAATTGTCAACCCTAGTAAATACAGAGCAGACATGAAATTAATCGTGAACAGTTCACGTCCAAAAATAACACAAGAAAAATGATAAAAGCTTATTTAATGAAGATGAAGCATAACGAGCCACCACAGACTGCATGCAGCTTGATCATCAGAGCTAGTGATTTTAACTTCAAACATCATCTTCCTTGAGCGTGAGTGAGTGACATATTCCCAACACTGACACTGACACCATCATCTTCCGCTCGAAGATGTCGTTCCTCTCAGAGACCAGTTCCTCGTTTTCATCACATTAATTACTGTCGGGTAACGATGTATTCCTCGATCGCCACACGCGCAGGTGCATGTGTGCTGTTTGCTCTCTACGTTTCGTAATGGTATGTTCTACAACTATACTCATTAATATTGATAAGCCGAAGAAGCCTAGTAGATTAGTAATGCCACGGTTAATTCCCTTTATCCTTTGAGGGACAAGAGTTTGAAGTGTTATTGCTATTATCGAAAGAAACCCATCATCATTTGGGTTTTCACTGGATGTTGGGCTTCTTTGCAGAGGACTAGGGAAGATGGATATATATGAGCTTGCTTAATGTTTACATTCTGTGAAAGCCCTGAAACTTGCGTATCGTCTGGAGTGTGGAGCACAGAATTTAAATGGATGGAACACAGAATTAAACTGCAGTGGCTTTAGCATCTTCTTTTCTGGGCTTGGCTCTATTTTCAGTTACATGTAGCTTTGTAGAGTTTTTATAAGTTCCAACATTAGAAAAGATGTAGCATGTATGCCTATATGCAATAATTTAAATATTCTATGCTAGTTTAGTATTAATTATAATCCCTATTAAACATTCTAGTAAGTATGGAGTATGATTCTACCTACCTTTCAGCAAATGCATTGGAAACTTTGTTGAAATTAAATTATTGGTTTGATGCCATGAAGCCTAATAACTGCAAAAGGAACTTTGTTGTGATCTGTCTTGGCATCTGATCCAGCTTGTTTAGTGCATTGTCTGGTTTTCTGGTTCCTGACAGTGCAAGCTAGGTACACCTTACTGTCTCATCCCCTACTATTGCATAATCCAATTTATATACATCTTGTTTGAATTATGATTAATATATCTAGAGTTCGCTGTTGGCATTTTGGTCTTGATTAAGCTCCAGCACATCCTCAACACAGGGGAATATGGTCTCCAAAACTCATTCCGGCTATCATCCCTTAGTCTTCACCTCAATCTTAATTACCTGATCTGAAGAGGTGTAGCAGTAGCAGTAGCAGCAGCAGCCGGTGAACAAGGCTATCTATGATTGGTGATCATACTCTCTGAGATTGACAAGGCATTGCTTATTTATCCCTGACTATAGACTTATTTATAGTTGTGGAAGAAGATAACTTCATAGTTCCTGTGTGGATGAAGCCAGATAGCTTCATAGTAATTGTGAGGATATGTTTCCCACAGCCAGAGCTATTATTATTCAATGCATCCCATCATGGGATGAAAGTCAAGTCCCTTTGTTGTTTGTGTCATTGGTGAACCACTAATTCCACTTGTGGGTATGGAGCTAGGCATTCCTGTTGCATGTTCACCAACAACAACAAAAAAAATAAAGTAGCTTTACTTTAACATTTTGATATTTCTGCTCACAAATGTTTCTGAATTAGCTTTGATGTATGTTTGCTTATCAGTTGAAAAAGTTTGTGTTTCGAATGGCAACCGTGCTGAATAGTGAATTCCAAGTTGCAGGTGGGCCTTTGCACTTTGAATTGCACCATTACTGTTTAAGTGGGGTCTAAACAGTTCTACTCATCATTTTACATTTTTATTTTTTATGATAGGTCCAAATTGATGGACTACTCCAAATCAACTTTATTAATATCAAAAAAAAAAAATATTACATCCCCTTCTGAGGCTGAATAGTTGTGCCACCTCTTTTGTGTGCCTAACCTTAATACTCCCTCCGTCCCATTGAAGTAGTCCCCACTTTCCTTTTTTGTTTGTCCCATAGAATAGTCCCATTTTCCTAAAATGGTAACCTTTTTCACACTCACCAATAAAATATTAATTCCACTACACTCACAACTCTTAATTCCCGTGCCGAAAAGAAAAGGGACTACTTCACCGGGACGGAGGGAGTATTATCTTAATATTTTTTTTTACTATTGTGACTTGATTTAAATAACTAAATTCTAAACCTTAATCAAATAAAAATGATCCTTAATTAAATATCTTAAAATAATATTGAAATCAAATTGAATTTATTCATAATTAAATTAATGAAAACCCTAGGAACGTGTATCATATTATGACATAGTAAGAAAACAGTTCTCAAATAAAATCTTTAAATTACTCAACAAAGTAAATGCATCAATATTTATTCAGCATTTGAAATAAGTTTCCCAAGATTTTAATTATCACAACAAATCAACATATTAATGTAAAAAAAATTAATAATACTCCAAGCTTTTCAAGATTTTACTTTTTTATTATTAATCTAAATGAAAAAATTAATTAAAGTTGTGTGCAAAGAGATCGATTATTAATCAAAATCCACCTAATATGCTAATTACATGCGTCTCTCATCGAGAAGCTCTATGAAAATCCCATTTTTATCTTTATCTTTTCTTTTGTCTCTTCATCCATTTTATTTAGGAATCTTGATTTGTAATTTACCAAAAATCATATTCAAATATCAAATTAATTTGACTTCAATCAATATACTCGGCACAAAGCAGTAGAAAATTTTCTGGAAGGTAAAAATAAAAATAAAAAGTTTTCTTCCAATATATACGAAATAATTTCAATAATTCAGAGTCTGGTTTTTTTTCAAAGTTTGTTGGTACAAATTGTACTTTGCTAGTTAGACTACTATTCTCTCAGACAATTATTTTGTTCAGTCCTAAAATGGCTCCAACTGTTTTCACCCCCTTCTTACCTTTAGGTAATTATTACATGGAATGTTCTATAAATATTTACATTCACAATAGTAAACTTTTCCCAGATATCTCAGTCTCATGTATACAAATTTCCGAATAAAGATTTTCGTGATTGATTTTCTTTCTCCATCCCTATTTTCTTTTTCTTTTTTTTTTAAATGCATCTCAAGAATCTTCCAACAAATAACATTACATTTCTACTAATTTTTATTTTGTATAAGATTTTATTACTATATTATATTTACTTAACTCACTGTGGACAAATGTTAATGTACTCACAAGTTGATGTGGCAATATAATATTGATGATGGGTATTAAAGATTATATTTTTGTTAAAAATAGCCCTTGAAAAAATAAAAATTTAAATTACAATTTTAACTCTATAATCCCCAATTTGAAATTTAATTAAAATAATTAAATCAACATTCAAATACATAGTCATAGCCCCATCTTCTTTTAAATCAAAACTCATAAAACAAATTTTTACAAACGCCCTTTGCAATCAACCCCAAATACCATTGACATACAATTTATTTTAAAACGTCCATATAATTTTTGTACTATAAAATCACCACTTTTCATTATTTATTTTATAATTGATTTAACATATCTCCACAAAAATATGTCATCAACTATTGTGCACCCACAAATATTGCTACAATTTTCTTGAACTATGCTTTGATTTAACGCCATCGTTTTAAGTAAATAGCATTTGGGGTTGGATGCTATTTGTAGAAATTTATTTTGTTGGGTTTTGGTTTAAATGGAAATGGGGCTATATATTTGAGTTTTGATTTTAATTATTTTAAATTGAGGGTTACATGGTTAAAATTGTAATTGATATAGTAATTTAAATTTTATTTTTTTCAAGGGCTATATTTAAAAAAAAAAGGCTGCATTAAGAATCACCCAAAACTTATTACCATTAATATTATAAAGTTATATTACTAATGGACACATTAACGCGTTCCACCCACAATGGCAGGAGCGAAGGCAGCCTTAGGGGGGGGGGGGGAGGGTTGTCGACCCCCGGCGGCCGGATTTTTTTTTAGTTATATTTCAAAAAAATTATAAGACTCGATCCAATCGTGATATGGTCGAGCCCCCGGAACATGGTCGAGCCCCTAGAACTTGAAGTCTGCCTCCTCCCCTGCACAGTGAATAGGTGAATATTTATCTATATTTACTATACGGCAAATTCTCAGATGAGACGGTCTCATCATTTTTATTGTGAGATGAATTTAATGAAATGATGTGTTTTTTATTGAAAATTATGTCTCACAATTTTTATTGTGAAACGAATTTAATGAAATGATGTGTTTCTTTATTGCAAATGATGTATTTCTTTGTTGCAAATAATGTAATTTTTAAAAATGAAATGATGTATTTAACTTATTGAAATGATGTATTAAGATCCGTCTCATAATAAAAAAATAGTGAGACCATCTCTCAGGAGACCAACTCTTAATATACACAATATGATACAATCATGAATCATCTCAAATCGCGGATGGTTCAATATTTCAAAAGTTTTTTTTTTTTTTTTGGTAATATGAGTGCGATTTAACATTTAACCTTCATATTTGATTAAACACAAAATAAAATAGTCATAGATTGTAAACGTGACGTCATGGAAAAATAAATGATATTCCAATAATATACAATTTATAAATCAGCATTAATCCAGATAGTGATGTTTAATAATAAGAAAACTTAGTTAAAGCCAATTTAATTAAGAATGAAAAAAATAAATATATATTGAGGTTGTGAAGTTGGAAATTGGAGTGAAGAAATCAAAAGAAATATTATAGGGCCCCGTAGTTTCACGTGTTGAAGAAGGGGTTTTCCAGATGGAAACAAAGCAAGTGAACAAAATAAATGTGAGGGAGGAAGTGACAAAGGAATTTGCAAATTACAATCACAGCCTTCTTGACTTGCAGAATTTATCTATTAAATTTATATGAGACAAATTCCTCTACTTTTTTCTTTTGTATGCATTGCATTTGCATTTGCACGAAATTTTATCACATACTGCCAAGAAATCTTTTTTTAAAAAAAAACATTATTACTTACCCAATATTCACACATTTTACTTTCTTACTATGATTATGAAATATAGATGTGGAAAGCCAAATCACATATTTAATATACAAGTCCACCATTGAAATAAGAAAAATATTTCCCAAAAATCTTTTAAAATGGCCAAAATTTCAAAATTACTATAAACTGTGATTTTATATAAAAATAAAACTTAGTACAAACTATTATTTTTTTTTCAATTAAATGAATGAACTAGGAGAAAATATACAAATATATGATTGAAATTTTTTTTCAGCGATGGAAAACTAACTTTACTCACTGAAAATTCCTGATTCATTTACAATATGTTATATGTTTTTATTAAATGAAGTGCATTTACAATCTGTTATTATCAGCGGAAAAAAAATTATATTATATATTTGTATAATTTCTAATAGTTTAGATATTTATTTGCAAAAGATGATAGTTTGTACAAAACTTGAAAATATATATATATATATATATATATATAAGGATCCGATCCAATGAGAGTACCTCTTACCATGAGAAATAAGAACTAATCATCGCCATTGATTTTGATGAATGTACGCTCAGGATTTTACTAGAATTTTGGTCATTTTATCTCAAAAAACCTGCATTATAGGCTATTTTTACTTATTCAAGATTTTGTTTGCATATTCAACTTCGACATGCATTATATTCGATAAACATGCATTATATGCAGGGCCGGCCCTGTAAATTTTGGGGTCCGGTGCGACGAAAATTTTGGTGCCCCTATTTAAGTTAAATAGTTATAAAAATTATTAATAAATATAAAATATATTTTAAAATCATTTATCCTATTTAAATTATAAAATCTATTCAAAAATGTCTTATAACAAAAAATTCGAGTCCTTCACGACTTCACAACCATCTAATTGATTTCGCTTAATTTTTAAATAAACCTGAAATAAAATAAAAAATTTAAATAATATCATATAAACTAAATGCATAAGTATCATTTAAAAATAATTCTCCCATCATTTTTTAAGCAAACTTTTTTAGATTTCTCATCATCTCTTTACTTTGTTTTTCTTTTTCCAAAACAAGATAAATGTTTACTAGCTCAAGAACAATGATAAACATGATAACAAAATAAATAAAATCAAACAAATTAAAATCAAAAATCACTCTGGAAAATTTTTAAAAATTAAACAAAAAAATTTAAAGAAAATGCCTAAAATATCATGTAAATGCAGCAAGAAAAATTTGATAGGATTTAAAAAAAAATTGCACAACATTATGATAAAAAAAATAATTCATATCATAGACAATATTTGTTTAAGAAAAAATGAAGGACTACCTTATTAACTTGTAATTGGTTTCTATTTACTAAATCTTGTTTGTAATTTATATAATATTGAAAAGTAAAAAAAGAGATAAGAGAACTAGAGAAGCAATGGAAAAGTGAAGACACAACAATCGTTTCATATTCTAGAAGAGAGATTAACACTTTGGTTGTCGTGTTATGTTAGGAATAATATAAATTTTAATATTTTAATTGATATCTTGAATAAATCTTAATATTTTATTTTTAATATATTTTGAGCTAAATATCTTTATTAGCTTAAATATAAATTTATTTTTTTAATCTTTTTATTTAATTTAAAGATTAAGTTCTTTATATTATATTTTTGTAAAAGGTGCCCCTACTAAGATAAATTAATAGTATAATATTATTATTATTATATAATTTTTTTTTAAAATGGTGCCCCCTTCATTCGGAGGCCCCGGTGCGGCGCACCTCTCGCACGGCCTCAGGGCCGCCACTGATTATATGCATAAGAAACATGCATTATATGCCTAGGAAACATGCATTATATGTCTAACATTCATTATATACCTAACAAACATCTTCCTGCATTATAATATGATATTATTCTTATTTTAGAACAATATTACTATCATTATACGATATTACTTCCTCCATTATATATGATATTGCTTTTATTCTAGAGAAAAATTATATTACTTTCATAATAATGCATATGTTATTACTATATAATACATAACAAGTGCAAATATAATGATGAATAATGATTGAACTGAAATAAACATGTTGCATTTTATTTATCATATTCTGCATTATATATTATAACTTCATGCATTATATTGTGCAACTGCATTCATGATATAACTTCATGCATTATATTGACTTCGACATGCATTATATACCTAGCAAACATTCATTATATATCTAGCAAACATGCATTATATAATGTAATAATATAACAAAAAAAAACTACATAATTAAAAACAAGTAATGTATGATTAACTTTTATAACAACTTAATATTTTCTACAGTATGAAAAGATAATGAATTTTAATTTTTTTGTTGATCTCGCATGAAAAACATATTGCATTTTTTCTATCATATTTTGCATTATATAATATAACTTCATGCATTCATTATATAAGATTTCGTGTACTGTTACGAGAATTATGTATATAATCACTAATTTTTATTTTTTACGATGATTTTAAAATCGAAACATATGATCTAGAGATTTCGTTTGAAAGATAATTAAATTACCTTTAATTTGATATATGATATATGAAAAAATAATCTAAATCGAAAGATATATTATCATTTAAAGATTTAGGAAGATTTTAAAGGAGACAGAAAAATATTACAAAATTACCCGTCAATACATGTTTTACTATACAATAAAACAGACCGAAATTATTTAGTCACAAACATTGGACACCAATTTGGATGGTCAAAATTGATATATATATATATATATTATACATAGATTGGAAGGTTTGGCAAATTCTTTTCATCCAATCCATGAAAGCCATGATTTTTGTTTATTAAATATGAGAATTGGTGAAAAAAAAATTGTTAGCTAGGATGGCCTATTTGCATATGGGAATGCAATGTTATCCACTCATATTTGCAAGAGAAGCCACATGTTTGAGCAAAGAAACTCATCCCTATCTCAAAGGGAGATCATTTTTGCATTACTACAAAAAAACATAGTAGGCCCATGTCGAAAACAAATGTCAAGATTGTCATGACTCATAAATGCATCACTTTCTATATTTATAACATACACACGCCTTCGCTGGCTCGTGATGTTGCAGAAACAATCAGTCTTCAGCTCCTCTCTCTCACAGACATCTAATCATATATATATATAATTCATAAACTCGCATATAAATACTTCATCTTTGCTCCTGGTTAATGCCAAGCATCCCACCATGTCAGAAATGTGTCATCTGCAGATTCACATCAATGCCCAACACACATTCTTCCTCTCCGAGGTAATCAAATCATTATCATTTCATTTATATGTCATGTTTCGTCACCTCCATAAATATGCGCTTGCTGAGTTTTAATTTCACTGAATCTTGCAGACTATTCTATCCAAGTATTCTGGGAAACTAAGGAAGATAATCAAGCAAGAAAAGAGAAAAACCCAGATCAGAAGCTCGGG
Source organism: Plectranthus barbatus (assembly GCA_026898455.1). Classification (NCBI taxonomy): domain Eukaryota; kingdom Viridiplantae; phylum Streptophyta; class Magnoliopsida; order Lamiales; family Lamiaceae; genus Plectranthus; species Plectranthus barbatus. The sequence continues at coordinate 83,026 of JAPKLW010001906.1, read as the reverse complement.
AATCGACATCGACGACTTCCCCGGCGGCGCCGACGGCTTCGAGCTCGTTTCAAGATTCTGCTACAACAACGGCGGCGTTCCCATCACAGTAGCCAACGTCTCCCTGCTGCATTGCTGCGCAGTTTTTCTGGGAATGACAGAGAAAGCATCAAGATTCAATCTTTTGCATCAAACGGAGGAGTTTCTAGAAGGGATTTTCTACTGGTCGTGGAGCGACGTCCTCACCAGCCTCAAGAGCTGCGAGCCTTTCTTCGACTACGCAGAGTCATGTGGCCTAGTTGAGAAGCTCATGTGCTCCTTGCTGGCCAAGATTGCACAGAAATCCGACGTCAATTTCCTCTCCATCTCTTCTTCCTCATCCTCTTCCTCGCCGGAGACAGCCCGTAGTTTGAGCTCACCTCCCCTAAGGAAGTCCTGGGCGTGGTGGTTTCAAGATTTGAGCAACTTAGGTCCTAAAACCATAGAGCACTTCCTAAAAGGATTAGGGTCTTATGGGAGTGAGAACAGCAATCTAGTCCTCACAAGATTCCTGCTGCAGTATCTCAAGACTGCTCTCCACTCCAATGGAGGGGGCAGCATCAAGCATGCTTACGGCGGCCTGGCCGACACAGCCGTTCATGGGGTGGTGCTGATGGGGAAGACTGCATTTTCCTGCAGAGGGCTGTTTTGGGTGCTGAGGCTTGTCTCCGGCTTTGGGATCAGCCGGGAGAGGCGCGGCGCGTTGGAGAGGCTGATCGGAGGGATGCTGGATCAAGCCAAGCTGGATGACTTGTTGGTGTGTGGGGGAGGGGGCAATGGAGGGGTGTATGATGTGGATTTTGTGCTGAGATTGCTGAGACTGTTTGTGTATCACTATGATAAAGTTTCCTTGGAGAAGATGAGAAAAGTAGGGCAGTTGATTGACATGTATCTGGGAGAGATAGGCCCTGATCCCACCCTCAAAATCACCAAGTTTCTTGGTGTTGCAGAGAGCTTGCCAGATTGTGCAAGGGACTCCTTTGATCAAGTTTATAGAGCAATTGATACATATCTCCAGGTAATATTTAATGAAACACAAGTAAAAATCTTGCTATTTTTATCTATTTGTGTGTTGATTGAATGCGATGTTGCATTCCCATTCTTGGTGGTGTAGAAGATAATGCATTTATGGTGTGGGATGGTGGGGGACAAAAACAAATGCATAAAATGAATATACAAGACAAGTTTCTTCACTTTTGATTTCTCACAGCAATTATTTTGAGTTTCCCAAAAACCTTCCACTTCTTTTCTTTCAAATCTTTTGAAACTTTGATTAAGGTGTAGGAAATCAGAAATGTTTTATTTTATTTTTTTTGAATAAAACCAAAGAATAAATTAAAGCTAACTATAAACTATTCCCATGACATGCTGCATGTGGTTGTGTACTTGTGCATAGCCAATTTGTCCAATGTTGTTGTGTAGTGCTTATAGTTGCCTGTGAATCCTAATTAAGACACTACTAATTGTCATTATCTGGTGTAATATTCCATGAGTCATGCTGATTTAACTCTGTCGTCCACTAATGGTCAACAGTGAACTGGAAAAGCAATTATTATAGTATTATTGGCTCATACATCATATAAACCAATAATTATTCTAGGAATATTATCAATCAAATACCCAAAAATAGTTTAATTATTAATTCAAGATGAATTATCAATTCTATTAAATTAAAAATTTTATGATCTTTTAATTGCTAATTCATCTTTGGATCCTAAATCGATAATTTTCCATTATTCTATATGTCACATGAGTATATATAGATGTGCATGTATATGCTGAAAGCTAGATCAGTATGCCGTGAAGGTTAGGTATGAGGAGCAGCACACAACATTAAAAACATCCATGGTTTATAAAGACGCCAGATGTAGGCATTTCTTATTTCTTGGATGTTTTCGATAAATCGACTGCATGTGAGTTTGCCTAGTCTGTCATATCAATAATTCCCAAGATTTCTGTTCGGATTTTAATATTTCATCTTGTACTAGGATATAAAGAAAGAAATTGAAGTTTGATGTATTTCTTCTTTATTTATGGCAGGCTCACCCCTCACTTTCTATAGAGGAGAGATCAAGATTGTGCAGATGTCTCAACTACGAGAAGCTGAGCCTGGAAGCCTGCAAAGACCTGGCCAAGAACCCCAGAATACCTCCGAGAATCGCGATACAGGCACTGGCTTCTCAAGGTTCCAGCGCGCACAAGACTCGTGAGTTGGTGGATGATGAATCGGACAACACCAAGAGTAGCGCGGCTGAGGGCAAGAATTACCAGCTGGTGGTGTACAAGAACGACGAGAGCAGCCATAACTACGACACAGAGAGCTCGGTTGAAGACAAGGAAGAGATGAAGGTGAACCTGGAGAGGATGCAGTGGAGAGTGGTGGAACTGGAGAAGGTGTGCAGAGAGATGAAGGGTCAGATGGCAAGAATGGTGAAGCTTGCACCTCAACACAGCAGACCTCTTCCCAGATTGTGCTGACAAATACTTTTTTTAAAATTATACATACCTTGTTTGCCACTCTTTGCTTTCCTGGAATGTGTGTATTTTTATTGTAAATTATTTTCCAATGCCACATCAACTCATAGTTATGGCACGCCAAATAAGAGAACAAAATGATCATGATTTCAAAAGGCAGCCTCTCATTTATATCATCAAACTGAAGGACATGTTACACAAGGCAGCAATATTCGTTTTTAGTTAATAAGATTAAAAAAAAAAAAAAAAAAAAAAGAAAAGGTGGTGATGCATGGAGCTACACAATGCTACAAGACTTCTTCCCCTATTCCCCTTTCCTATCGCTAACTCTAAACTACAGCATTCAATTAAATAATTACTGTGTGCATCACGTTGGAAGCCAGGCATGTTAAACCCCAAAATTAAACGTAGGCCTATTCAGCTGCTACTCTGAACTGGTTCAGATACACACCTGCCCTCTGAGTCGTTGGAGCTGGGAATTTTTCTCAAGGATCGGTATTGTAGGCGTACGTTTTCTCCAGTTTCGAAAATCTTAAGTAAATACCTTCATGAAATGTAGGAGATGGACATTAGCACAAACAATTAGCAGAGATTAGTGGATTTAATTAGGGTCATTGCAAAACACTTGAAGTCCTTCCGCCTTCAGCATCTAATCAAAATAAATCAGTGTCATTCATAGGGGTTCTTTCAATGCAACTAACCAGCCATTAAGACATTGTGAAGTTATCACTGCTTCCTTGCCAACAAACTTATCAGGTGTCCGCCGGTTACCCTGCATGGTAACTTCAATAAGATGTTTGCAAATGAGACGGAAAGGATGACATGTTGGTATAAAAGTAGTTTACCTTAATTGTAACCTTCTCATTAACTGAGAAAGGATATTTTACACCTCTATTTGATCCATTTTCCAAAGTAATATCACCATTTTCCTGGAGTTGGTAAAAAAGAGAGAGCATCAGATATGAAAACCAGTTTTGCCAATTATGCAAGGGGTAGTTAAAATCAATTATGGTAAACCTTAACAGATATACAGCAAAAGATACACAAACAAAATTCCCAGAACTCAAAGAAAAATCATTTTTGAAACTCCAAAATTGAGGGCAAAACTACATTTTACTAGAATCCTATGAAGTTTTGGGAAAAAACATGATTCTATCTAGGATCTAATATAATACAAACTTTTAACTGAAAAGAAAATGCACCAAGGAATGGTAACATATCTAATATATACTTGATGGGAGTATCCATCATCAATATCATCAAAGAGTATCTTACTGATGTATAACAACACATCCACACATAAGAACAATATGATATTGTGTTCTGACCAGAAGATTTAGCCATTGGAATTATTTTGGTTGTGTTCTAATCCTGACACTAGTTTCAGTATTTTGCATAACACAATTTACCCTATGCTCTTGTGCTTCTTTCCTGCGCTTCCGCAGAGCTGCATTATGGAAAAGTCTGCGATCATCCTCTTGCTTGACTGCTGCAGCTGCAGCTCTCAAAGCTGCATATATAGAGTAGGTTCAGAGAACATGCTAGTCTGCATTTTTTTATTCAATTTTCTTTCATGTACATGTCTTTGGGAGAGAGAGAGGACTTCACATTACCGTGATTAGGGATCAAAGATCCTGAATCAATCTCTGCATTGCATACAGCGCATTTGGACTGAAACAGAACAAAAACTGAGTCACAACAGTTCAAATTACAGGCCAAATACTTTCACACATGCAGTTTACAGAAGTAAATTACTGCAAACAGAATTCCTGAGAGCAGAAAGTTGATAACCAGTTTCCTGAGAGCATTCTTCAAAATGTATGCAGTATACTCTGAATTTAAAGATCAGCCTTCCAAGATTTCGAAGATTTGAAAAGTTTGCAGAACACCCATGTAAGCCATTACTAAAACAGTGAAGCATCGCTCCTCCGTGTCATAGAAGCCTAAAGGAAGCTTGAGTAACTAGGAATTGGCTACTCAGATCTTTAAAGTGGCGATACAAGATTTCAACAGATGGTAACATACACGCATAACTGCATAAGATGTTCTGTCGGATCAGAGCCCACGAAAAAGTAAAATAAAAAAACAGCTGCCCCTTCATTACATCTTATATACATAGACTACAATAACAAAGAGTGATAAGTCATCCTGGTCTAAGAGCTAGAAATGTATGTGATTTCTTAAGATGCCTCTGACTTCAGTTACGAGTTAGGTGAAGCCTTAATAGGTCTTCTAGCTACCAACTGCTTAGAAGATAAGTGCCACTTCAATAGAATCTCATCCAAGGCGTACATAAAAACTAATCACAACTCATACGCCACATATGATACTACATACCCCATTTATGATTGTTGGCTTTAAGCTGTAAATGTAACTTCAGGCAAAAAGTAATGCACACATGACAGATGCTTCAGGTTACAGAAATAGACTCCCATGAGGCAAGAGATAAGCCATGGCTCCACTTACTGTTTCAAGGACCTTTCTCAGCATAAGACCACCAAATGAATGCCCACAAGAAACTTGCATAGCATCCTCCAGAAACGCACCGCTGGAGAATCCTCAATTTCAAACAGAAAACTTAGAATGGAGATTTGATATGTTGAAATTGAAATATCCACATCCACAAATAAATTATATTTTTTTTATAAACTAGTGAAATGTTTAGCACAACATAAACTGCATATGGAGTGAAGGTGTACAAACCACAATTGATAAGGGTCAAAGGTGCACTAGAAAGCATAGGATGCCCTGGAGCATACGTTCAACCAGTAGGAAAATCAGTTTCTTACAGAGGTAAGGGGCAAAAATGTGTACCCGTATTATATATAAAAGGAATTAGAAACTTCGAAGAATCTTGAAGCAATTTAAAAAGAAAAATCAAGTAATCAAGATTCAAAGATGTCAACAGAAGTTGCAGTCTTGGTGCCGTTGCAGGGTTCCTTGGGTGGGTGCAAAGAAAAATGATTTTCTAGAAATCTGTTGTTTCTGGTTGGAATTTTGGAAAAGTTTGGTCAAAAGTACGTATCAACTGCAATCGATACTTGAAGAATAGATTAATCTTTTTGTAAAACCTGTAACATAGATAACACTCTTTATTACACAAAATGACAAAATGATTAACTTGAAAGCCTACTTTCAGAAAACTAGATAAGGAGTTTGATCTCATTTATTGTAGCTTATGAGGATTTCTTGCTCATACTTACTTCCATATAAACCGTATGACAATAAGTAAAGGGCCCAGTAAAATAACATCATTGTGCTATCTTCTATGGCATCATAACAACATTACATTGGCTAGACTAAATAGAAACATGTGGAGCCCAGAAAAGCCCGGAAAAGCCCGAAAGACTCATTAATCATAGCTAGGGTGGCAGTAAAACTTTGGAACTTGAGGCCATTTATATGAACAAGACGTGAGTTCTAAGTAAGGCCCTGTACCGAGGTCACATCAGGTCATCAACTGTAAAGTAGTGTAATAAAATGACAAAATTTTCAAGAAAGAAGCTTTCAATTTAAATTGCTCTTTTACCCACAGCACAAGGGTTTTAATTATACCTAGTACCTTTAATTAGAAAACAGTCAGTCACAAGGGGACATGCATCAAAGGTCCCCATCCACATGTCACGCTAAAGCATGCACTTTGTTCATCTTTGAAGAAACTACTCTATAAATACAAATTCATAGAGGAAGTTCACCAGATACATGTCAAGAAAAATCTAAGATCAGCAAGCTTTGTATTAACAATAAACTGTGGTCCTCTCTGTAACTAACACAACTTTTTCCAATGCCCTTTATGAAGATGCACATGAGTTTCAGGTTTTCCCTTGTTACAGAACCACCATGAAAAGTAAAAATTCAACTTAAAGGATGGGAAACATGTATTCTTCTCCTAGAATCCTTTTGAAGGTTATGGTACAAAACAGCTTAATATGTTCCAGCTATCCAACTGGTCACCATATTTAATTCAAAAGCCACCTAGAATGAAACTGATACATAGGGTTCGAAATCTGCAAAGCTGATGGGGGTTTACTGGCTAATTGATTCAAAAATAAATTGCATCATTCATCTCGAAGCAGAATCACTAACAACATTCAGGAACACCATATCTGAATGACTTGTAACAAAAGCAATCAGAATTGAACCTGGTATTCGACGGCACAGAAAAACAAGAACATTATTTTCTTATTTCTGCTGTATTATGCAACTTATTTTCAATTATTTGAAAAAGTAGGTGAATTAAAAGGAGACATTAATGAGTTAGAGACAATAGTACAGACCAGTAAAAGTTTTATCAAATGAACCACCTGAGATATGATGAAAATAAACAGATTTAATGCAAGGCAGTCTAACTTACGATAAGGGATCAGAAAGCACACTCCTCAATGAAGGCTCCCTATTCAAATTATCCGTAGGTACCTGGTGGAGCAGACCCAAAATGAGAATAGGAGATACCATCACATGACGTGCTCAAATTATGCCATATTCTAGAACATTAACCTAAGAGCATCAGAACTATAGGCAATTAAAGAATAAGCCAATCAATGCTTATCTCAAATCAAAAGGAGAAAGTAAAGAAGTTAATAGTATTAATTAAACAAGTTCAAAATTCAAACAAAATATAAGACTATACTTTCAAACCATGCCATACAATAACAATGGAAGAAACAATATTGATAGAGGACCAGGGCTAAAATATTAGAATTGAATTGAACATAAATATGGGAGTATTAAAACAGAAAAAATCATTATTACGACCTTCACAATCCAGCCAATATGTGTTAAAAACTTTTATAACATCAGATTTTTTGATCGACATGTGATTAAATCAGAACTGGACGTCTGAACTAAGTCATTTTTCACACAAAATCAATCCCATGAAAGAGTCATCAGACAAGTGCTTACATAATCAGTATGGTTACATAATACTTCTTCCTCGGCAGAAAGATCATCCATAAATTGGCTTACAGATATTGGCCCGTAGCTTTGAGGAATTACATGCCCAGCTGATGCAATTGGTGTACAATCCAAAATTGCATTGCTTTGTGGCATGAGCCTAAATGCTAGTGAAGTCCTGTATGAATAAATTCAGCCCTCAAATACAGAAAATCATATGTGGCAAGCAAACATCTTCCAGAATTTATACCTCCCACCACTTGGCGATACCAGAAGATTATCAGAAATGGCCCTATGAGAAGCAGCAGGTCGAAGGCCGGCAGTGGCATGGCTGAGAGCCTTCCCTGTAAGCAGCAAAAGGTCCCCAGGGGACAAGCTACCATCTGCTTGGTACCAACGCCCGTTGGGGTCACAAACCTACAATTGGAAGGATGAATAACTCATCGACAAGAAGAAGATCACGATTTGAACAGAGATGTGAAAGACTCCCCACCAATAACACATCATAATTTGCAGATTAAGTATACCTGAAGACCAGGAGCATCTGAGGATATCAGCATTAGCAGGCCCTTCTCCACTTCACAGCTTGAAGCGAGCTTCTCTCCCACAATTGTATTTTTTCCTTGTTGCAAGGATATCTGGGAAAACGTGGCGACAAGAACTGATGAAGATGGCTCACTAGCAGGCAATGGGCTATCATCAAGCAAGTGATTGAATACACTGCATAAAATAAACAGTTTGAAGAAGTTACAGCTAGACAATAAAGAGCTAATCAAAAGTGTAACTGCACCACAAATAACAGTAAGAATTAAGATAGAGAAAAGGGGAGGAGGAGAAGCCCAATATTCTTACTCGCTTCGTAGACGAAGATGTCTAGCTATAGCACATAAAGCAGCACGAGCTGCTCTTCCCATACACCTGAAAATGTCAGCCATGCATGGAGGGGATGAATCTACATCTTCCAGAGGCCTGAGAAATATGGGAACGTCAATATGGCAATTGCGGCAATAACATAACTTACTGTCTGATGAACAAGACAAAAAATGGAAACCAACATTGAGCAATTTAGAAAGAGGCAATTTAATTTACTTTAGAATAGGTGAAAGTTTGCTAAATCTATAAACTTGTATAATGGAGAATTGGAAAGTGAAGAACTAATCCAACAATGGAAACATTTTATATGAAATTCAGAAAATTAATTTGCCAGCTGATAAAAGCGCATTTGAAGATACTCCTATACTTGCAATCTTAGAACATGAACTTTTTTTGTATTATTTAAGAAATGAGATTCATCAGTAAAACAATGTTGAAAACAAGAAGACCATAAACTAGAAGGAGGATAAGAAGGGAAAAAACTAAACAGATACCAAGACTCTTGCAATCTTTGAACATGAACTTTTTAGAAACCAGAAAATGTTATCAGTAAAACAAATGTTGAAGAAGGTTCTGAATAGTAAATTTATTGGAATTGAGCCAATTCTGAATATTTCCACTTTCGCTGATTATGCATCTGAAGGTCTTTCTTGCCATGCCAATCTTAAATTTGACATCAATCACGAAAACCAAATTAATAATGATGCTAATTTTCCTAGCACACACAAAACCAAATAAATCGCTCCCGGAAAGCTCCCATGAGCTCGTATATAGTAAAATAATTACATAAGCATTACTTCCAGTTTTATAATAGCACGCGCTAAATGGTCAGTTGCATAGCTAAACACAATGTTCTCTTTTATTTTGCGAAAAAAAATCGACGAAGAAACAAATAATAACAACCATATGATTAAACAATCACAAGGCAAAAAAAAAAAAAAAAAAAAAGAGGAAAAAACCTTCCAGCCCTGTAGGTATAAACTCCTCGGCCGCCCTTCCTGGTGCGAAAGTAGAGACGCGCGGACTCAAGGGCGCACCGGAGCAAGGCAGCATCATCGGAGCCGAGCTCAATGACGGCGGCGTTGTGGCGCATGAGGGAAGCGGACAAGGCGTCAACGGCCCTCAAGTAGGGAGCCATGGGAGCTCCATCGTAGGGCAAAATATCCGCAAGGCGAACTCTGCAGGGGGCGTCGAGAAAGAGGGGGGACGGCGAAGGGAGGCGGTGGTTGTGGGGGAATCTAACACTACCGACGGTGGCGGAATTCGCCGGAGGGTTGCCGTGATTCTGATGCTGAGGCATCATCATCGTCACCATCGATCATTATTTTGGTTGCTCTAGATTGTAACACAGCATAAATGCTGAAAGAAAAGCATGAAGTCGAAGCTTTTTTTTGCAGTGGAGAAATTGCCAATTTGGGGTTTGAGAAGGTTTTTGTAGGGGGTTTGGAAATTAATGTGAGAGATAACCTATGCTTGTAAAATGCCACATTTAGCAAATTTTGTATACTATAACTATAATTTAGTATTGTAACTTGTAAGCGTATACAATAATGTATTTTTATCTATCCAACTCATTTTGTTTTGTGACATGGATACAATTGGAAGATTTTGGTCTTTCATATATCATAAATCAATCGATTCCACACAATTTTAGGGACAAGTTCATAAAGTAATTGAGTCATTTTCATGTCATGTCAAAAGATCGATTTATAAAAAAGTTTGATCGATTTTTTTTTTTTAAAAAAAAATTACAGTGATAATTGGTCGATTTATCAAGCAAGTACTTCTTACTAATTAAAATCAAATAAATTATTGACCTATCGTACTAATTTAATATACACTAACAATATTCTGTCCAAAAAAAAAACACTAACAATAATAGAAATAAATTATAATAATTGTCTGTGTAATTAGATGGGTTAAAATTGAACTAATTTATTTAAATTCTCCCTCTCTATCTTTCAAAGGGTAGGTACCAAAATAATTGTGTGTGTAATTAGATGGGTTAAAATTCAGTTACAATTTACTCCCTCCGTCCTAGTTAAATTGTCCACATTTGACTGGGCACGATAACCAATGCATGTGAGTGATAGTGGGATGAGTATTTTATTGATGAATGTGAAAAATTTGTTATTTTAAGAATGCGGACTAATATTGTGGGACAGATAAAAAAGGAAATGTGGATAATTTACTCGGGACGGAGGAAGTATTTGTCTAAAAGCTTAAGTTGAATAGTTACTTAATTAATTTTAGTATATGTTGGGGTACAATGATAATCGGTCCACCTAGAAGTCCAAAAGGTAGCCCATTAGTGATTTTGCAAGCCAAGCTGTTGGTCGGTCCAGACAAAAATAGCCCGCGAGAAAGCAGCCCGACCAAAGCAATGCGACCAAGACGAGAAGCATTCGACAAGCCGAACTGGGGCACCCAACGGATACTAGGCAGCTACTCAACAATCAGAAGAGTCAACAAGCAGCGAGAAGATAAGATCGTGAGATTCTCGGAAACAGTTAAAGGCTAGTGACGTAATAGCTCCGATAAACCCGGAGCTCGTTGCTCAACCAACATGGAGAAAATCTAGGAAACCATAACGAGTTCAAATTTCTATATATACCCTCTTGTAAGTCGATTTTTTCGACACCTAACCCTCGATATTAAAAACACACACTGTTGACTTTCTTTTGGAATCCTCTTTTAATCTACGCTTGTATTGTACGTCGGACTAGCCATCATCGGACTCGTCTTCCGGCTGTCACCAGTGATCTCATTGTGTAATACAACTCGGGTTGTCATATTGTCGATTATTTGTTATTCATAAGCATTATTTTTGCCATTTTATGTGTTATACGTATACAAAGTTCTCGGGGCTCCGTATTCGTACGAAACAACCCTCAGCAATTTGGTGCCCACCGTGGGTCCCCAGGAACAAAGACTACACTAACTATTTTTGCAGGAAATGGCTGACGACGGAAACAACACCAATGTGATCGAAGTCGACACCGGGAGAACTGCTCCGCCACCAAGAGCAGGTCGGGGAACTAACCCAGGCACAGGCATGGAGCACCCACAGGAACCGGACGGGGACACCCACTAGCGGCTGGACGCGGAACCCCTCAACCACCGAAACTCGACGGGACAGTGGACGACCTCCTCAGAGCTTTCAACGCCACGCCACTCAACGAACTAGCATTCCTACCACCGCCACCTTCCAGCATGGGGGATCCGCATATAGCTTGGTTGGTCAACCAGGTCCAGACTGCGAGGAGCGTCATGGAAAGGATGAGCGCACAAATGGAAGAGATGACGAGGATGTATGATCTCCTCGATCGCGAGAACCGTCAACTACAGCATCAAGTCAACACGTGCCCAATTGTTGAATAGTCGGAAAGCGCTAGCAGGGAGCATCAAACTACAACTCGAAACCTGCGAGCAGAGTTCAATCAGACCGATGGGGCCAACAACGAGCGAGTGACCCCACAAACTCCAAGCGCGAATCCCCAGGTGCAGGGAGACCAGGCAGCAGTCCTAAACCAGATCGATAACCCCACACTTACGCAGATAGCGCGGTGGTTCCAACAGAGATTGAGCTACTTTGAGTCTCTCATCGCCAGAATCCCAGGACTTCCGCCACCAGAAAGGATGATACCGAGGGAGAGCTACGCGAAGTCTCTATTCTCCCAGGAAATAGCAGAGGCTGAACTACCGGCACGATTCACTCCATTGAGCTTCGTGTTTTATGACGGGACCAGCAACCCGGAGAACCCATTCAGCTCGGCCGTGTAAGACTTCTTCTGAGTCCGCAGTCGAACGTCTAGAGCTCGAATCTGATCCCCTCTCTTATAGAGATCCTTCCCCAGAGTGGCGATCTCAGTAGTGGCCTGCGCATACTTGCGGCAGAAAATGTTGGCCCATTAGTGGAGATGTTGCTACGAGTAAGTTAAAGTAAAAAATAAGTAAGCATGATGATCATGAGCATTACTTGAGTTATGGAGCTGATTTTGATTAATTTTGACTTAGCATTGTGATGTTATGTTGTGTTGTTTTGAAGTTCAGATGTTGAAGCATGATAGAAATGGTGTGTTAAATTGGTAGGAAAAAACTTAGAATAGTTTGATGCTAATTGATGATTGTAGCCTCGAGTTTTCTTTTAAAAACCGTGCAGAGAGCTGTTAGAACTTGAACTAGAATGATGGGGACCTATTTTTAGTTTATTTTTTAGTCTTTCCTTTCTTTTTGCATTGCTCGAGGATGAACAACGAGCTAAGTTTGGGGGTGATAACTTTTATAAAAGAGCTATATTTATCTTATTTTAGCTTGGTTTGGAGAGCATTTAGCTTGTGTTTTGTCATTATTCGTGCATTTGGTCTAGTATTTTGGTGTTAGTGTCTTTTTATGTTTATTTAGCATTTTAGACTAAATAATGTTGTTTTTGGAGGTTCTGGAGTTAAAAAACCGTGTAGGAAAATTCTATTCATAGGCCTGTGCTGAAGCATGAGAAGTGATGATGTAGCACGGCGGGCTGAGCAAAATTTGGTCAAAGACGAGTCAAGGGACCACAGTAGCAGCTGTGACGTGGAGGAAAGCTATTTTCCTGATTTGAAAGCTAAAAATTGAGAAAATCCGTGTCATCCAAGTAAGGGTGTATTTGGAAACATACCCAAAAAGGGAAACGTAATTTGGAGGGGTATAATAGCTCGAGAAGAGAGAGAAAGGAAGGCAGCCCCATTTTTCATTTATACCACTTCATCTTCCCCAGATTGTAGAGAGAGAGAGGAGCAGAGCTAGAGAGGGAAAGCTTGAAGCTGGCTGTGAAGAGAGGAATCATGCGCACCAGCATCAGCTTATCTTGAGAAATCTCCATCTATTCTCCTTGATTTTGTAATTTCAGCTGGGAGGGAACACATTTCATCTACTGAAAATCACCATTGCTGAAGGAAGGTAGAAGAAGGGAGTTGAAGTTGTAGCTGGGTTTCTGGGAGAAGTCTGGTGCTGCAGCAGAGAGGAATCTTGTTTCAGCATCAACCTATCTAGGGAGATTCCTACACATCCTCTTCTATCTTGTGATTTCTAAGATCAACCCATGAATTTATATGTTCAAACTCTGCTTTAATTCGTTTATTTTCAAATATGAGCTAAACCCACTTGACTTGGATTATGGATGATATTTGCTTGTGCTTAAACTATATGTGAAGCATTGTCGTTGGTATGGAGTTTCTGAGTATTTTAAGGTTTAATTCTATCAATTGCAGCTCTTGTGGGAACTCATGGTTGTCGATGTTGGGTTTTGTATACAGAAAGCATTTATTATGATGAGTATACATTCAACGGTATCTCCTATCTGTTAAACAAACATACATGCGAGTAACAACATTATTCTCTTATCTCATCGATAGGGACGATCATATTGCGTGTTGTAGATCGCAGAAGACAGTATGATCACTTGACATAGTAAAATATAAATATTATCACAGCCGAGACAGCGTACGAGGATAAGTCTGTCGGTGTAGGCTGCAGCATAGTCGGAAAGAAGTAATTTGTCTTGATTACTTGATATGCCGGAATGTGCGGTTGCGTATTGATTAGACCACAGTGAGAATACAAGATCTCGATCTTGATTGAGTTCAAACCCTAACGAAGGTTCAGGGGCATGCACGGGTTGACTGTTGCTTTGACTTGCCATGGTGGAGAGCCTGAGTAATGTGCTCGTATACCCGCATCTTGGGTAACATCAGTTTGTGTATTGTAGTTTGAGACTGGAGCTAGGTAACAATATCCGAGTAATAGGATGGGGACATTCCCTGAGGAGCTCAATAACATTCGTCGTGCTAAAGTCCTGCAGGCTGATAAAGTTCAAGCACGAGTGATAAGGTTTGAGTGGTACTGCTCAGGAAAATAAGAGATTAATTAATTGTAAATAGAGCTTGTCAGAAGCTCCGACTAATTAATGAATGTCCAGTAATCTTAAATATGGGGATTCTCAAGTAAATGCAGCCCGTTCTCATAACGTGGTAATAAAGGGGTAGGTCAGTATTAATTATGTGGTGAAAAAGAATTAATATTAATTAATTAATTGTGTCACGAGTTCTGAACATGTGAATTAATTAATTCATAGGCTCACTTTATTATTTGCATTAGGTCCCAGGTCTGGCCCAAATACGATATGTTGAATGGAGCCCAATAGCCCATTAGGGTTTGCAACCCTAGGTCTATAAATAGACAGTTCTCTCTCACAAACCCTAGTTCAGTTCAAATCACAGAAACCCTAGGAGAGAGAGAGTGTGGGCGGCAGCTTCAGTGTGTTCGGGAGGAGAAGAAATTCGACTCTGGCTTTCAGATTCACAGTCCTGTAGAATCCTCACTAGTAGCAGGATTGAATAACATCGGTATACAGATCTGAAGGCCTAATCTAGAGAACAGATTATTCTTTTCTTCTCTTTCTCATTAATTAAATCGGATTTGTCTAATTTATGTTTCCACATATTTAATTAATTCGCGTGGTTGAATCGAGGGATCGTAATTCAAACGTGAAAGATCGGATCTGAGACTACGGAGTTAAGGTAAACTCGATAATCCACTGCATTAAATTCATAGGAGCATGCTAGGGTTTATTGAATTGGTAATTGTTCTCAACATCCATGAACGGTCCGGCTTATTTGGATTTGGCGGTTCGGTTCGCCATGAAATCCCTACAGTCGATTCATGCTTAGTTGAGATTTGGGAAAATTAAGACTAAGAGTAAAAACCATGAGTACTACACATTATATGCATAGGAATATGTGGATTTGTGTTTGCTAAAATGCCTAAGAGAGTTACAATTGGTGCTGGATTTAATTTGAATTTGGGCATAGGAATATGTTAGTTTAAAATAGGAAAATCCATCTCACCTATTTTGGGAAATCTAGTTGAGAACATTAATTTTGGCTACAACTTTAACTATGTGTTGTTGCAATGCTATAGCATAATCCCCTGAAGCAAGTTGATTCCATAGCCTAGGTCATTTCTACCAATCGATTAAAGAGTTTGTCAAGTTTGTTCGTATCATCTCTCCCCTATTTTCTACATCCCTGTTTATATAATTGATGTTATTTTTCCATTTAAATCATGCCTAGAGTCCTAGAGTAATTAAACAAACCAACTTATTTGCTCTCGTCAATTAAATCAAGTTTGAGTATTTGTGCACCTTAACCCTTCCCTGTGGATCGATACTCGGAGAATACTCCATTTTATATTACTTGTGATAGTGTACTCTTGCACTAGTGCGCATTTTGCACACAACACTTGTCTGCACACTGGTTCATCCGGTACATGAAGTGCCACTCACGGATGGTCTGTAGGCCAAGCCCCAGGTCAATCCAAGTAAGGAGCACTCCAACGAGGTGGCAACAGCCGTTGGGTACGAGCTGGAAGAGAGAAAGGTTGTATGAGGCCATCACCTCGCTAAAGAAAGGGTAGGCCGGCAGCCCAACCCCTTTTTCTGTGGCCACGGTGTAGAAGCCACGAACCCTACGGGAGGATCGAAGCACTTCTGGTCCGGCCGCAGGATCTTGAACCGGACATCATGGTAAGGAACCGAGTCCGCCAGGGCCTTCATGGTATCCCTGGTAACCATAGAGACGGCCCCCAACACCCGGTGGCTGCGCCAGTCCGACGGGAGCACGTAATCACCAACAATCTCGGGCTCCGAAGGGACAACACCCGACTCGCGGCCTAAACCACTGGTCTCCCCTCCGCCCATCGTCGTGTCTAGGCCTGAGATCATCTCTGAGAGCATCTTTTCGTCGGAAGAATCGGAGTCGGACCCCTTATCCAAATCTTTGCCTGCCCCGCTCCGACCTGACCTCTCCGACCCTTGAAAGAGCAAGCTCCAGTCCGGGCCGGTAAAGCCTGCCGCGTAAGGCCCCTCGGAGGGGAAGGAGTGAAAGGAGATGTCGGATCAAAACTCTCCAACCTGGAACCCTCTCAATTTTGGGAATCAGAGGCAGTGGAAGACATTCTAAAAAAGAAAATACGTAAATCTTGAAATAAATTAACCTAAATGAGAGAAAAGAAGGGGGAGGCGAGCCCCGATCAGCCCACATCCCTCCCGCACACACGAATTGCAACCCTAGGTTCATTTCCCAGAACCCCCGATGAAGTAAAAATCAAAGAGAAATAGTAAGACAAGGAGAATGAGAGAGGGACTACCTTCAAAAGTAAATAACGAGCAGCGAAAGAACTTGGGACGGTCGTCGGGAACAATGTCAAATCGCATAAGGAACTCGCCAGAAATCACAGAAAGATAGAGAGAAAAGAGGAGAGATGAAGCGCCTTAGTAAAAGTGACAAATCAAGTCACACAGATGATGGTTAATAGTGTGTGCCCGTTCAACTCCTCGAAACAGCCCCGACTTTCACGAATATTACGCAACATCCATTCAGTTTAGGCGGCGAATTTCAAAATCAGTTCAACATATCAAACTCTAAATGAAAATAGTTCGACCACCCGAGCAACCCAAAATCCTATCAGGGCTATGGAGCTCTACCCCAGTGGTACGGTACCTCGATAAGTACCCACAAAGAGGTCGTGGCATACACCACAATCACAAAAGAAGTTCGACTCACCTATGCAAAACAACAGTCCAACGTCAGACTACCCAATTATTCGACTCACCAGGCTCCCTAGAGAGCACCCCACTGAGTCAAAGGGGCTATTGTTGGGGTACGATGATAATCGGCACACCTAGAGTGATAAAGATCCCAGTGGGCTGAAAGAAGAAGTTTAATTGAAGAATTTTGAGTTGTTTTAATTTACTTGTTTTTTAATAATTTTCGAGTTTTTGCTTTATTTCCTGCTAGATGTTTAGTTTCTCTTACTGCAAAGATATTAAGATATACTTGTTGTATATCTTGATAGATTTGATATGCATTTAGATTTATTTTACTTATTAGATTAGATTTGATTTCCTTATTAGGATTTGAGTTTACTTATATATAGGCCTTGTTTTGGACAATTTATTCAGTTTTCAGTTCAATAATAATTTTGTGAGTTATTTCTCCAATTCTGAAAACTCATGAAATTCTGTGGATTACCTTGAAATTCAAAATTGACTTATCAACCGGACTTTCACATCAGTTTGTGGCGTCTTCAACTACATCCTTCGTTGTTGGATCAATTCGCTTCTTGGGTCGTAGGAGATTCAATCTGGACTACGGTACTTGAAGGTTTTCGAATCCAAGGGTGTTGGATTTTCCCCATCGTATCAGTTCTATTTTCTTTCGCGTGTGTCTATCTTTCTGTCGATTATGGGCTGCGATCTTAACCTTCCGGCGAGAATCGTATCATTTTGGCACCAGAGCCAAGTTTCGTTCGTCAAATAGGTTGTGTCTTTCTTTTTCCTTATCATTTTGGTATCAACATACATGTCATGTCTTCCCTTCCTTCCATTGTTCAATTTCCGTTCAAGTTCAGTTTGCTTCTGCATCGTGTTTGAGTCGAATCGTTCGAGTTTCTGGGCTGCGATCTGAATCTTCCCGGCGAGGATCGTATCATTTTGGTATCAGAGCCAACTAAAGGTGATGTACGATGGTTAATTGTATGTGACATCGACGAGGATTTGAGGACAAATCCTTTTGAAGAAGAGGAGAATGATGGAGATCCTGATGGGCTAAAAGAAGAAGTTTAATTGAAGAATTTCGAGTTGTATTAATTTAGTTGTTTTCAATAATTTTCAAGTTTTTGCTTTATTTCATTCTAGATGTTTAGTTTTCTTTATTGCAAAGATATTAAGATATACTAGTTGTATATCTTGATAGATTTGATATGCTTTTAGATTTATTTTCCATATTAGATTAGAATTTGATTTCCTTATTTGGATTTGAGTTTGCCTATATATAAGCCTTGTTTTGGACAATTTATTTAGTTTTCAGTTCAATAATAATTTTGTGAGTTATTTCTCCAAATCTGAAAACCATGAATTTTTGTGGATTACCTTGAAATTGAAAATTGACTTATCAACCGGACTTTCACATCCGTTTGTGGCGTCTTCAACTATATCCTTCATTGTTGGATCAATTTGCTTCTTGGGTCGTAGGAGATTCAATCTGGATTACAGTACTTGAAGGTTTATGAATCCAAAGGTGTTGGATTTCCCCCATCGTATCAGTTCTATTTGCTTCCGCGTGTGTCTATCTTTCCGTCGATTATGGGCTGCGATCTTAACCTTCCGGCGAGGATCGTATCATAGAGTTCCAAAATGTAGCCCATTAGTGATTTTGCAAGCCAAACAGTTGGTCGGCCCTGTAGGGTTTGAGTCTACGATGGACAACACGAGTTGCCATTAATTAATTTCTTGCCAAGGATCGTTCTTAGGATACCAGGAACAAATTTCAATTAAATAAACCATGCGATCCAATGCATGCTCCTACAAAATTAATTGCAGATGATGGATTTAGAGAATACCTGATTTCACCGTTTGATCTACAGATCTAGATCGGAGCCAACAACGATGAAATAGCCTTAGATCTGAGGTAGAACGCCGGCGATGGACAGTGGTTCCTACAGATCTGATCTTCTGATCTGTTCCCTTGCTCCTTGGAAATCTGGTGAGGATTATCTACCAAGTTAAATCCGAGATCTGGAGGAATCGATCAATTCCTCTCACAGATAGTCGCCGCCACTCTCTTTCAATTATACTGAAAAACCCTAGTTTTCACAACTAAATGATCTGATAGAGAGAAGGCCTGTAAATAGTGTTAGGATTTTGAGAAACCGTAACCCTAATGGGCTGTGAGCAATTAATGGGCCAGACCAGGGATCAAATGCAAATAATAAAGTGGACCCTCTTATTAATTAATCCTTCCTTGTTCAACCCAGAACATAATTAATTAATAAAACATTATTTTAACCTTCACCACGGTAACAATGCTGACTCGCCCCTTTATTACCACGTTATTAGGAACGGGTTGCACCAAACTAACATGATCCACATATTTAAGGTTATAGACATTCATTAATTAATTTGGCTTATGACAATCAGCCACAATTAATCAATCTCTTATTTCTTGAGTAATGCCACTCACTCCTTTTCACTTATGCATGAATTAAATAATTCAACCTGCAGGGTTTAGCATAATGAACCTTGTGAGCTCCTCAGGGAATGTCACCATCCTGAAACGGATATGCTTACCTAAACGTCCAGACTAAGCAGGCCACACACAAATTGCCAACACCCAAAATACGGGTATAAGAGTACATGTAAGACTCGCCACCATGGTAAATCAAAGTGTGGTCAATCTGTGTGTGCCCCTTATCCTTCAGTTAGGTTTACGATCATAGGAAGTATGTTAGGGATCTGGCTCATTCATATGTCAATGAGAATGGCACATCCCACTGTTGATCCCATCAATACATAACTATGTACCGACACATCAAGTAGCTAGGATAAGCCCACTTATGAACCGATGTGCCGCATCTTAGACCGACAACCTATCCAGGGACCGTCTCAGCTGTGATACTGTTTATATCTCGCTAGGTCAAACGATTCATATGATCCTCTGTGATCTCCTACACACCATATGATCATCCCTATACGCGAGATAACATGATATTATGGTTCGTTGTATGTTTGTTTAATCAAATAGCGAGCATTGTTGCAGCAACATATATGAAGACCAGTGTACAAAACACTTAATCATATATGCTTTCAGTATATAATCCCAACAATCTCCCACTTATACTTAAAGCATAATACCATTGCTTTACCAAAGTATTAAGTGTGTCTATACTGTCAATCACTCCCACTGCATTCACGTCACCTCTTGTCACGATTTCTCGTATGATGTGATTCCACACATCCTATGTGTTTCACCACCTTGTGAGTCTTGGGTTCCTTTGAGTTTGTCATTGCACCAACATAATCAAAATTCCTTGTGATTTAATTAGGCAAACTCAGAACACACACCTCTAGAGGATGGCATCGGAGCTATACTGCTTCTTGCGAAGCTAATGAAGCTGACAAAAACTCAGCCTTCATACCGGAATCCGCAACACACTTCTGTGTTAGATTCCTATAACTCCTCCTCCAAGGCCAACACATAGTTAGAGGTCAACTTCCTTTCAATATGATCCTCCTGGATATCTGATGCCATTCAACTCACATAGCACACTTGTAAACCGATATGCCTATCCAGAGTTGAACTGATGTCTGTCTTACATGCTTATGGCATTGCAGATATCTGAACTCGTTCATCTGCAATATAGAAAGACAACAATCTTTCTTGCTATGAACGACTCATCATAGAATCAATTTAAGCGACTTGAGATACCTGAACATCCTTTTCTTGTGACAACACAAGACTTTAATTCAAAAGGTGTTCCAAAATCTCATAAGTCCTACTTCTGAAACTGTTCGGATAACCATCCTTTATGCCTGACAATATCCCCACACCATTTCCGAATGTGAAAATATTATCTGCATAATGTGCAAGGAAAACCACGCTTCCGCTGACACATAACTAATACATGAAACTCTCATTCTCGAAAGACAATATCGAAATGTCTGTTTCATGACTTTGAAGCTCCTTTAAGTTCATACTTGAACTACCTTGGCTTCGAGACATGATGCTGCACATAGCTTATCTAATTGTCACATACAGATGTCGTCACCTTTTATCAAGGTACTCGTTTATAAAATACGGATGACGTCATCTATCTTCCAGATATTTAGATTCATATGTGCTGTTATGGTAAAAAAGAATTCGAATGGGTTTAATAATTGCAACCAGTGAGAAGGTCTTGTTGTGAAACATACCTTACTCACTAACCTAGATACTCGAATATACTAGGTTGCCATTCGTGCACTTTTCATATATATCAATCAGTTGCTTATAGCTGGAAAGCTATTTGGCAATCACTGACCCTGATACACAACCATAACCTTTACTGATTCATTTCTGAATCCATGACTTGACGTCATTAAATTACATCATTTGTCTTAACAGCTTCGTTGCGCTTTGAGGGATGAGTACGATGTTGTTCGTTTAGCTGGGAACAAGTCCAGAGACTGTTTCCACGAACTAGTACCATTAAGCCTGTTAAGGCAACCTCCCACTGCAACGATGCTCCTTTATGTTGTCAGTTAATGGTGCATTAATTTGTGGTTTATCACCTTACACAGGTGACCGTGCAATTGGTACCATACCTTCCAAGGTATGCTCAATATGCCACGGGGTATTTCCTGATGGATTTGAATTGTCTTCTCTAAAACGTTAGAGAACAATCTCATATTTGGATTCATGGTTTATCCTATACAACTTGCTTGCATCTAGGATACACAAAGCAACCATCTTTTTCGTTTACCTGGAATAGCCCACAAAGCAGTACTAGCTTAAACCTTTCTTCCAACCAATCAGTTTCCTATACAGCTTAATAGCCGAATTACCCATCATTGCCCCTTTGACAGAGTCAAGGTCTGCTAGGGTATTTGGAACTGATTTAGAAGACATTAGATTAAGCAAACACACAACTGCTTTTGGCGCTCTTCCCAAAAACGAAAATTCGGCAAAGCTGGCATAACTTATAAACTTTTAAAGAATCTTATTTCGTTTTACCTACACTATCCCAATCGAGGGATAATAGGTGTAGTTAACTGGGATGCAATCCCTTTGCTCTGCTAGATACTGTAAAACCCATCACTTAAGATACACCATTATGAACGAACCATAATGTTTTTACGGTCTTGTTTAACTTATTCTCCACCTTAGTCTTGAACGCTCTTGATTAAAGCAAGAGACTAAGACTTGTAGTGAACTGGATAAACATATCCAAATCTTAAATGATTACAGTATCAATGCCTGTTAAGGCAACTTGCGGAAGTAGACTCAAACCAACAAAACAGAGCAAACACGAAATAATTTATAGAGATATAATTCGCCTATTAAAAGGCCTAGTTACCATCTTATACCTCTAAGTAGTTGTCATAAGTATCATTCTTAGGAATACCCGGATAGAATCCATAATTCCATGAATTACTTAAAACTACTTAGACTGATGTAACCTATCTCTATAGCGATTCTTTAAATTATGCCTTAGAACACTGATAGTTTATGTAATCAAGTAATGAAGAGACAATCATCCATAATAGAAAACACTGTTATTATGATAGAAAAACTCTATCGAATAACTGATAATCCAATAGATGAAAATATGTTTATCAAAACAACATCTCTTCAGAAACTTGAATTAAAACAGAGTTTTTAACATAAACTCAAAGTAAAATCTCCATCAGCTGAAGTAGCAACTTCCAGCATCAATCTTGGAGATGGTAATCCCGCCATCTTCAAGCCTTAAGCTTGATCCTGCAAAGTGTAGCAAACACGATTAGTGACCTCAGTTACCACTACCCACTAAGGAGTAGAAAACCGATACTAAACATGTTTCAACAAACAATGCAAAAGATGACGTACCTTGTCCCTTAGTTATCAAACTTGGACAATTTACTTTCCAGTGACCCTTCTTGCCACACTTGAAACATATGTCCTTCTTGTTATCTTTCTTTCCATTGTTCTCTCCTTTACTATTCTTCTTCTTCTTCATGTCATCACGACACGATTTAGAAGAACTTTTAGCAAGAGATCTGGAATGAACTGATAAGGCAAGACTACTCCCACTGCTTCCTTCATTCCTCTTTTCTTTGACATCACTCTTTCGACTCGGAAGCAAATCAGAGTGACTCACAGAAAAGACTGAAGAAGCTTCTGTTGATACAAGATCCTTGAGCAGACTGTGAACAGTATACTCACTCTTGTTTTTCTCAACAGAAATTCTGAAGTCATCAAATGACTTCGGTAACGTGTTGAGTATCAAGTCAATTTTGACATCATTGTCAATTTGACCACCCATTAATGTGTACTCATCTATGAGTTGGATGAGTGATTCCACATGTTCACGTACCGAACAGTTCTGACCCATTTTCTGTCTTACAATACGTTTGATAAGACTGGATCTAGCATGTCCATCGAGTCCGCCATATGCTACGTCAAGACGTTGCATAATGTCACATGCAAACCATACATCACTATAACGAGGACGCAGTGCATCTGACATACCAGCCAAGATATATTGTCTGGTCATGCCATTCGACCACATCCATATGTGATACTGTGCACGCTCCTCATCGGAAGATGTATCAGTCGACGAACTCGGACAGGGAGTTTGCAGAACAAACAAATGTCCAAATGAATCCAAGAGCTTGACAATGTCACTTTTCCATCCAGGAAAATTCGGACCAGTCAAGGAATTGTGTACGATTGAATTTATGAGCGATACAATAATAGACATATCTGAAAACAAACAAGCGAATTAAAGTAAGCACATACTACGAGCAATTGAAACAAATATGCATAGAACCTTTAGATAAAACAATGCAATTTGCTTCCTCCAATTGCCCAAGCTAATTTACTGCAAGCTGCTTCAGCAGACGTTTACAGCAAACGCTCAACCAGACCAAAATGATCCTTTAATTTCTTAACATGCCAGGTATCTTAAGCAAAAGAAATTAATATTGGAGATCTTAAGACCATGTTCACCTATCCGGAGCAGGGACATCATTCATGAGTTATACTCCAGGCAACATCTAAGCCAAAGTAACCACAAGCCTAACTCCGGATATTAAAAGGCGATTCGACATACGTACTTGACCCATGCGTCCTGCCCTTAACATCCTTTGTTATCTCATTTAGTTTAATCTTAGAGACCAGTGAAAGTTGTCTCAATGCAAGCCGCTTCAGCAGACGTTTGCTTAGAGGCTCCCACTTCTCATCTTAAACTAAATGTTTTATTTAGAAACCCCATCGCATTAGAACTTGTAATTTATTTCTAACGCAAGCTGCTTCAGCAGACGTTTACGCTTCGAAATGCCTTACTTCTAATGAGAGGTCGTATTTGTGGAGGTCTAATGATCTTGGTTAGAAAAGAACCAAAATCCAGCTTAGTATTTTTAATTCTAAAGGTTTCATGCGCACACATTATTTTATATTGCCATAAATTATGTGAACCCAAAATTCCATCATAAATTAATATGATCTCGGAATTTATAGACATAATTTAAAACATAAAATAAATCACATAAGACATGCTCAAAAATTAAATTGCAACATGCTTATAAAAGTAAATAATTAAAGCAAATAGGCATGCTTTCCTATTATTTACTAGTGCGCACATAATAAATCACATCAGTACGAGAAATATTAAATAAACAAATAAAATTTCTCGTGGCCCCTCAGATGCGATTACAACTGAAAAATAATTAAATCTAATCTATTACAAGATTTAATTTCAGTACAGATCTTCAAACTGGGCCTCCGTTGGACTTGAAATCTGATTTGAATTGGGAAAACAACAATTTGGGCTTCAAATTAGGATTTCTGGCCCAACAGCAGCAAAACCCTAATTTTTCAGGACTGCGGGCCGCCTCCATGCTGAAGGGCCCGAGCCACGGCCCGGGCTGCCAAACCCTAGGGTTTCAGCAAACCCTAGCCGCCACCCCTGCAGCAAGCAGCCGCCGTTGCTCTCTCTTTGCCGCGCCACCGCCGGAGTTCGCACTCCAGCCATCATCGCCGGCCGCGCCAGCAGCCTAGCCACGTCCCGACGCCGTCGCCGGAGACAGCAGCTGCGTCGACGAGGTCTCGGGCGCACGCAGATGCACCTCGCGTGAGCCCGGCCTGACACAGGCTATCGCGCGAGTCCTTGCCTCTGTTCGCGACCGCCGTCGCAGCGTGCCAAGCACACGCGACCCCCGTCGCCGGTGAACCTCACCAGCACAGCGCGCGGCACAACCTCTGCTTGCGACCACCGCCTGCAGCACCACCGGCTCTGCAGCAAAACGCGACGGGGAGAGAGAGAAGCAGGCGCGGCCCAGCCGCAGGGAAGAATCTCTGCTGCTGGTTCGCTGGAACCTGGGAGCTCGCCGGAATTGCGCACAGCAGCCAAGAAAACTGGGCGCGGCCCCGACACAGGCGTTCTGCCTGCCGCCGCCCGACGCCGTCGTCGCCGGCGGCTGCGAGGGTGAAGGAGTGGCTGAACCCTAATCAATGTCGCCTCCTTCGTTCTTCGTTCTTCATTTCCCGTTCCACCGGATCTCAGATTTTTTACAGATTTAAAAAAAAATAGAAAATACAAAATAGATCTAAATCTATTACATAATTTCCTATCAAATCTAACCACGGATTTTCTCGTGGTGAAAAACAGATCCAAAAACGAGAAGGCCACGAGAACAAAAATATTCACGACAATATAAATCCATCCATGAACATACATATTTATTTAATTTCAATCTATCCAAGATAGAGCCTAAGAACATGAACCTGGCTCTGATACCTATTGTAGGGTTTGAGTCTACGATGGACAACACGAGTTGCCATTAATTAATATCTTGCCAAGGATCGTTCTTAGGATACCAGGAACAAATTTCAATTAAATAAACCATGCGATCCTATGCATGCTCCTACAAAATTAATTGCAGAGGATGGATTTAGAGAATACCTGATTTCACCGTTTGATCTACAGATCTAGATCAGAGCCAACAACGATGAAATAGCCTTAGATTTGAGGTAGAACGCCGGCGATGGACAGTGGTTCCTACAGATCTGATCTTCTGATCTGTTCCCTTGCTTCTTGGAAATCTGGTGAGGATTATCTACCAAGTTAAATCCGAGATCTGGAGGAATCGATCAATTCCTCCCACAGATAGCCTTCGCCACTCTCTCACAATTATACTGAAAAACCCTAGTTTTCACAACTAAATGATCTGATAGAGAGAAGGCCTATATATAGTATTAGGGTTTTGAGAAACCCTAACCCTAATGGGCTGTGAGCAATTAATGGGCCAGACCAGGGATCAAATGCAAATAATAAAGTGGGCCCTCTTTATTAATTAATCCTTCCTTGTTCAACCCAGAACATAATTAATTAATAAAACATTGTTTTAACCTTCACCACGGTAACAATGCTGACTCGCCCCTTTATTACCACATTATTAGGAACGGGTTGCACCAAACTAACATGATCCACATATTTAAGGTTATAGACATTCATTAATTAATTTGGCTTATGACAATCAGCCACAATTAATTAATCTCTTATTTCCTGAGTAATGCCACTCACTTCTTTTCACTTATGCATGAATTAAATAATTCAACCTGCAGGGTTTAGCATAATGAACCTTGTGAGCTCCTCAGGGAATGTCACCATCCTGAAACGGATATGTTTACCTAAACGTCCAGACTAAGCAGGCCACACACAAATTGCCAACACCCAAAATACGGGTATAAGAGTACATGTAAGACTCGCCACCATGGTAAATCAAAGTGTGGTCAATCTGTGTGTGCCCCTTATCCTTCAGTTAGGTTTACGATCATAGGAAGTATGTTAGGGATCTGGCTCATTCATATGTCAATGAGAATGGCACATCCCACTGTTGATCCCATCAATACATAACTATGTACCGACACATCAAGTAGCTAGGATAAGCCCACTTATGAACCGATGTACCGCAGCTTAGACCGACATCCTATCCAGGGACCGTCTCAGCTGTGATACTGTTTATATCTCGCTAGGTCAAACGATTCATATGATCCTCTATGATCTCCTACACACCATATGATCATCCCTATAGGCGAGATAATAGGATATTATGGTTCGTTGTATGTTTGTTTAATCAGATTGCGAGCATTGTTGCAGCAACATATATGAAGACCAGTGTACAAAACACTTAATCATATATGCTTTCAGTATATAATCCCAACAATCTCCCACTTATACTTAATGCATAATACCATTGCTTTACCAAAGTATTAAGTGTGTCTATACTGTCAATCACTCCCACTGCATTCACGTCACCTCTTGTCACGATTTCTCGTATGATGTGATTCCACACATCCTATGTGTTTCACCACCTTATGAGTCTTGGGTTCCTTTGAGTTTGTCATTGCACCAACAGATACTAGGCAGCTACTCAGCGGTCGGGAGAGTCATCAAGCAGCGAGAAGATAAAATCACGAGATTCTCGAAAAACAGTTAAAGGCGAGCGACGTAACGACTCCGATAAACCCGGAGCTCGCTGCTCAACCAACATGGCAAAAATCTAGGAAACCCTAATGTGTTCAAACTTTTATATATACCCCCTTGTAAGTCGATTTTTCGACACCTAACCCTAGATATTAAAATGCACACAGTGTCGACTTTCTTTTGTAATCTTCTTTTAATGTACGCTTGCATTGTACGTCAGATTAGCCATCATCGGACTGGTCTTCTGGCTGTCACCAGTGGTCTCATTGTGTAATACAACTCGGTTTGTCATACTATCAATTATTTGTTATTCATAAGTATTATTTCTGCCATTTTCTGTGTTATTCGTATACAAAGTTCCCGGGGCTTCGTATCCGTACGAAACAACCCTCAACAGTATACACTCCATTAATATTCAACTATCGAGTTTCACGAAATCCAATAGGAAATAAACAAACAAAAAAGATAAAGAAATCATCAAACCAATACAATATTTATAGTGATTCAAGATCTCATAAACACATTTATTTAAACTCACACACTTAGATATTATCGAGAAATTCAAACCTATGACCTCTTAGTTAATGTAAAGTGTTTTCATCACTACACTCTGAATGAGGGAACAAATTTTCTACTCCCTCCGTCCCAGTCTATTGGGCACTCTTTCCGTTTTCGTCCGTCCCAGTCTATTGTGCCACTTTCCTAAAATAGCAATTTTTTCACACTCATCAATAAAATATTAATTCCACTACCACTCACAATCCTTAATGCCCGTGCCCGGTCAAAGGTGCCCAATAGGCCGGGACGGAGGTAGTATCATTTGGTTATAATTAAAAGGATTATATATTTTTGCATTGTTCAATATAGTTTTTAAATATAAAATTTTTATTTTTTAATATAATGTGAGATCATTTTTATATTATCCCATAAATAAATTATATAAGAACAGTAAATATGATAAATTAATGAGATACAATATTTTAAAGAAAATGTAACAAATTTATTTTTGTTAGATCTTTATTAATGTTTATTGTATAACATAATAGATGGAGTGGATCCCATTCTAAAATTAATTTGTGTTAAATATCTATGAATATAAATCATTCATCTAAAAAATCAATGTTTAAGATTAATTTTTTTCCCCAAAATTTCATTCTCAATTGCTTTATAAATCTTGTTTAAACAATTAAACATGATTCATAAGCAATTAAATATGAATTATTTTTAATCTGAATAATTGAGATTAATTCTTATTTAATATAAATTTTAATTCCAACCCATAATCACATATCACATAGAAGAAATATAAATTTTAAAAAATAAAAAATTAAAATAATGTTGATAAAATGTTTTTGGTAAATGGTAAAATTATAATTACATATAACTTTTTTTAAGTATATTTTTGGGAATTAGGGGCACATTACAGTTCACAATTAACAACCTTTTTTTTTTTTTTTTTTTTTAAATAATCGCAACAGGAAAAATATAAACCACGGATTATGTTAAAGTTCAACAGTAGTTCGACTACAGCTTGCCGTTTTTTTTTTTCTGTGAAAAATGGCGATGGCAGCGGCGGCGTGCCCAACGTCTTCGATTTTGCGCATCAAAGCTTCGTCCAACACTTACTCGAACACCAGGAAACTTAGACGCTCGCAAAACGTCGACGGTGACTTGTTCGTCGGTGCGGATTCATACATCAACTCAATTATGCTTCCTTTTTCTATTTGTTTCAGTTTCATACTTTACCTGTTCTACTTGTAGTTTGCAGCTGCATAATCATTTGTATACAACTATGCAAGTATATAACTATTTATCTGTTCATGGAGAAGAAAATTAGACTATATCTGAGTTTTTCTTTCTTCTATGTTAAATTAGTTGCTTTATTTACGATTATTGTATGTATTCCGGATTTGAGTAGATTTAAACAATCGAAAATGGTGTGAACTAGCTACTTGTACAGTTGTATATGTGTGTGGTGTAGGTAGATGACTTGAAGGTTAAAACTGAAAATATTTACTTCGATTTGAATATGATGTGCAGATAACACATGCATAGATTGCGACACTTGTCGATGGATGGCTCCGGTAACAAATCTGAAGATATTTTCAGCTTCACGCTTAAGAAGATATGGACATGAAAATCATGATTTAATAATGAAACAGTGCTTGCTAAATCATTTAGTGAATGCTCACAGATGCAAGGAGTAGGGTAATATGCCCCAATATGTATAATACCGTTAGACCACCACACTGCAATAATTTATGCATAGTCTCACTCAAACAACACAAAGCCATAGTAATCTTGTTAACCCTGTTTATATTTAATAGATTTTTCTCAGAGAAGGAGAAGCACTATGTGAGGCTGGACTGTGCCACTTATGGGATGGCAGTGTCGTACAATGTTGGTAAAACTAAAATCTTCGATGTATCAGAAGCTTCCGCTGAAAAGTGTGACAAAGATAGAACTCTTGCACGTTGAAATTACACTTTTGAGGCAGAGATGCATTAATTTGTCCATGAAAATGATATAAATTTGTTTTAGTTTTTTGGGTAAGTACATGATTATGTTGGTTACAATGTATCTTCTACTTCAGGAAATATTCAACCGACAGGATGGCATGTCTGCAGTATTCAAACAGCCGACATGCCACACAGAGAGAATGAGAGCTCTTCAGGTAAATCTTGCCCTGTTGATTGTCAATAACGTTTAGACCAAATAGATGTCATGCAAAGTTTCAGAGGGGTTTGAAATCAAACTTTTGAATCTCATTTTGACCATCTAATACTAAATTAATCACAAATGTGTCAACCACTGACGTGAACATTATGAAGTCTAGAAGGCTTCAATATAAGACAATAGTGGGGGAAAGACTTATTAGTTAATTTCAGCGTCCTCTCTTATCCTAAGTTGTGTTAGGAAATTAATCTCTACATTTAGGATTTTCATTTTGAACAGAGAAACTTCAAACCGTTGGTCTTATTGGTTGCATTAATAGGAAACTTGAGATGCAGCTTAACACCCAACTTCTAGCTACCTAGTCCTTATGGTCAAACTTGTTGGCAGTAAACGTTGCTAGGGCATGGGTCATAAAGTGAGATCGTAAGTGGGACATTTAACATTAAGATATTTCTAAAATAAATGAGAAAGAATATATTGACTGTTATTTTGATGTAATTTTTATGATCATCCTTTGACTCCAAGGATAGTTTCATTTTAGTCTTAACTTTGTGTGAATTCTAGGCATTGCTTTCGTGTCCAACAAACTCAATCCGCACCGAACAGCGCCCTCATGATATTTTTGCAGCTCATAAAATGTTCCCCAGTCCAATTGATGAACAGAAAATTCAGGTATCCTTATATGCTTTACAGTTTTACTTGTATCCTTTAGTCCTAAGTTCTGTTTCTTGACATATGTGTAGTTTAATATTGCCTTGTATGGTTCAGACAGAGTGTATTGGTAGACTGTACACATTCATGATGCAGATTCTGAGATTTATCTGTACAACTTTAACTTTTGGACAACGTACAATCAAAGATTCTATGGATACTAAGTGTCTCACAATTGCAGATTAACTAGCTGTGTGTAAATTGGTGGTTTTTATTATCATTATACTTTTATATGTCCAACACTATTAACAAACTCTGCACTCTGATATAAATCTCGACAACTTCTTACTTTCAACTTGTGAATTGATTTCAGGGAGTATACCACTGTGGTTACCACTCGGAAAAATCATATGGAGCAACATCCTATTTTATTCAACGACCTGAAGGGAATATATTAATAGACAGGTAATATACTTGTGGTGGTTGCACAAGATCTTCACAATCATATGCTCTGGAAATGCAATTTCAGTTATATGCACAATTTATCTGAATTCAATGTAAATATGCATGTCCACTTCTAATTTGTAGCCCTAGATACACAGAGAGGTTGGCCAGCAATATCAAGGATATGGGTGGAGCTCGCTTCATGTTTCTCACCCACAAGTATGCTTAATAGGAGTGGAGTGCTATTCATTCATATATATACCATTTCTTATATAATTGTTTTCGTACTTTCTTATCAGGGATGATGTTGCAGATCATGATAAGTGGTCAAAGGAGCTGGGTTGTGCTCGGATTCTTCATTCAGAAGAAGTAAGATAATTTACTCTGGAAAAATAAACATAATACTAACATGATGAGTCCTCTTGAAAAAGGATAATTATTCTGTTAAATGTGAGGTTCCAAGGATTTCCGTTGCTATTATATAAAATGATGGACTAATGGTGAGTATTTATGTAACGAATGTGGAAGCACTAGAATTTGATTTTCCTAGTGCCTTTACTTCAAAGCAGCATGTAACAGTTGCTATTATTTTCATCCAACATATTTCACTGATGTTTTATAATTATATTTACTTCATGGCATAAATTTGAAATGTTCTCAACAGTAGTCATGTTACCTGACCTCATTGCTTTTTGTGCTGAAATATTCTTATATTATTACTCAAGTTAATATTAGTTTTAAAAATGCATTTGTTTTTATGTGGGTTTGGTTCTCCCTCAATGTTTGCTACTTATCTCACTCCATGTGGTGTATGTGTAGTCATTCTTTGCTCTTAACTTTTGCTTTTCAGAATATGCATTTTTAATGAAAATCTATATTTAAAAAAAATGTGCTTTGATATATAGGTAGGTAAATTTATACTTGGAATATTGAATATTTTGCTGGTCAAAGAATCATTTAGTTCATATAGAAAAGAAACTCTTGGCATACTTTTGGGTACTCCAACTTCTTGTTTATGACTGTCCATTTCTTATTCTTTTCTCTAGAAATATCTTATGCTATATGTGGGATAACTTGCATGTGCACTTTTGTGCCTGTCTTTCTTATATCTGGTAGCAGATTTACTTTTCTCTCTAAGTAGATATCTTTTATATTTAGAGGCTGGAGCTCATCTTAATGGTAAATCACCAGGTACGCGATTCCACAGCTGATGTGGAGATAAAGCTAGAGGGCAATGGGCCATGGACCCTTGGCAGTGATGTCACACTTATACACACCCCAGGACACACAGAGGTGAGTAGATTCTTCATAAAATTTTTGCATTTGATGTCAAACTCAGTCAACTATTTTCTCATGTATTATATATAGCAGTTTCTACTCATGACAGAGTTGCTTACTTTTCAATGACAGGGATCTGTCTGCTTACTTGACAAAACTAGAAAGGTGCTTTTTACCGGTGACCATCTTTTGATGAATGAATTTGGATTAAGCATCTTAGATCAATACAACTGGTTTTCAGGTGTGTGGAATTTAAATCAGTTGACTCAGTTGGTTTCTAGCCAGTATACTGCTGGTTTATGGTAGAAACACATTGTTTCTGAAGCTCAAGTCAGTTCATTTAATACTTTAGCCATGTTTTAGTTTTACTTAAAAAATTCCTCATGAGTCCTTGCTGCTCTATAACGATGAAGATTCATGTGCAGTCCATTCAATCATATAGGCATTTATGAGTAAGATTTAAAAGTTTTAGAGGAATTCATTTGCTACCAATAACTTTGATGGAGCCATTTGAGGATGAAAAGTTAACTGAAAAAGTTATGTGCCTTAGTAAAATATCACATGCTCGGCAATGGAGTTTTTCTTAAGGAAAGATGTGCAGCATTTGTTGGGAGAAATCAAGTAATGAACCTCCACTTTAGAGGTTTTCTTACCTGCAGACTTACCCTATTCAGTCTAATATTCATGAACAAAGTGCTTGCGCATGTCAACATATTGCATGCCAGAATTCTCACAGATCCTTTTGCGTGCGGCTGGATTCCATGTCCCACATAAGATATGGATGCAATCATCCCCTTAAACTTAGTTCACACGGAAAAGCTTTGTGCATTAGTTATTAACATTGTTATCTTACCTCAGTAAAAAGCATTTGATGAATGATGGAAATTTAATGACAAATGAGTTTAGACTAAAGTGTCTGGAATGATGGGGGCAGTTCTGTGACATACCAATATCTGGGCATTAGTCTTTCTGACTCTAAATAAGTTAATATTACACCATTTAACAATTATTTTTTTATTTTTTTTTTTGCTTTAAGTGCTTTGTGCTACCTTTAGGTTTCTGCTTATGTTTCTTAGCAAGGCTTAAATTCACACGATCAATTAAACCTTAAGTTTAACATCCTTGACTGCCTTTTAAACTTTTTCAAAGAACTAATGCTAGTCTGATCTATTATGGTGATGACTTCTTAACTATTTTGACTAATTCTTTTGCAATCTACTTGCATATAGGGGAGTATGATTATATAAGTTAAGTTCTTACTTAAAAAAGTTTTTTTTTCCCCATGTTTTGACATGTCCTTATAGTATGTGCATCCTTTTGAAGGATTTGTTCTCTCCCTTTTCGGAAAGAGTAAACTTTCTTCTATATATTGTTTGTTTGGCAGTTACGGAACAGTTGAAGAGTGTTCAAAAGTTACTTTCGTTGGATTTTGAATGGATACTACCTGGTGAGTTTTTACTAAGCATTTTTATTGGCTCTTGTTTACCAATGATTTATTTTTGTGCAATTACTGAAGGACCCATTTTGGACCACACAAATAAGCCGCTTGCCTCCCTAGTCCTTTTGGAAACAATAACTATTCAAAATGAAGTGCTTTGGAATATCTTAAGGACAGTCAAACATCTCAAGTTGATGGATTTTATGAGAATATGAATGCTTAGCAACTGCTCCTAGCACAGCAACAAGCCCCTAAAAATTCTGACAGCAATTCAACCATGGTAAATTTGAAAATAAATTAGAGAAACAAAAACGTTTCCCACATAAATAATGAATAAATTATTGTACTTGAGGTGATTGTATTGTTTCTTTCTTGTTTTTTTTCCCCCCTGAAAAATTTAAAACTCACACATCTAAGTATCACAAACCCATGACCGCTTGAGCTGCATCTTGAGTAGGGGACAAAAAGAAAGAAAGAGAGAGAGATAATCACCATAAGTACAATAATTTCTTCATTATTTATGTGGAACACTTTTTTTTTTTTTCCCTCTAATTTATTTTCATAAACGAAGTCTATTTCTTAGATTATTTTTGTATGTATTTAGATGGAAATATAAATTTCAAAAGGGACTTAAGTTATTGACTCATTATTGGAGAACTCTGCTTATGTATCCTCATCACAAGGAAAACAAATCACACACATAACCCTGCCCTAGATGAAAGAAACCCTTTCGCTGCTGTATCAAAAAATGCTTGCTCTTTGGACTAGTGTAAAGTGGATTGATGGAAGCAAGAGTTTCTGTTTTAATAATTTCTATAGCAAAACTATACGTGCCAAGCTCCATATACAAAATGATTGCAGATTAGTGCAAAGTGCTTATATGTGTAAATGTGTATCCAAATAGTGGATAAGGCAAAACATGATATATTTTGGCATCAACTGCAGGACATGGGAGGAGAGCTTCATTCAGTAATGCTCAGGAAAAAGATGCGGTTTTGCAAGCTTTCTTGGCTGCCAGAGGCAGAGGGTAGGGTGTTAGTAATGCTTGCAAATCATTCTACATGAATGTTGGAACGAACTCAACCTTCTATCTTTTATGATGAACAACTGTTGTATATTTCAACCTTTCTTACTATCTCCAGCTGCGTTTGCTAGAGATAGCAATACTCCCCTCCACCTCGATACAAGGATGCAATGAAGTTAAGAAACCAACTCAGAACTCAAAAGTTTCAGTAAGAGGCAGAGGTCGGTTCGTATTCGTAGTAGCAACTCAGATGATCTGAAATTAAACTGAATAGACGACAGAGCCTAATACATATGCATGCTTTGGTGGAAATTAGATATAAACAAGTAGAGGTTCAACTCTATCCAAAGCAGAAAGTTGATAAATATGCAGACGTCAAGAACATGCATGCTATTTAAGAAGAGAGGGGGTTTGCTAGTTAATAACCTCAACCTCTATTTAGTATTTACTGCCAAAAGACCTCAGCCTCCTTGTGTTGTTGCATGCACTATAACTGCCAATCTATTGGAGACATTCCCATTTTCTCCAATATCTGGTTTGTCCGCGAAAAATGCCTGCAATACAGTTCAAAAGTAGAGTCACAACATTGGAATTGATAAAACACTTTTCTTTTTTATCCCCCAAAAATAGTTATACAACACATTTGAAGACAAATAAAACCAATAAGTGAGACGAAAACTCAGAGTATCATAAATAGCATAATCAACGAGCAACAACTATATGTAATCAAGATAAATTAGCAATGTACTAAAGCAAATTTTACAAATATAGGATAGGCAAACAAGACAAACGCACCTGCATCCAAAAAAGCCCCTGTTTGCAGATAAACCAGAAGGATGCGCTGATTTGAGAATATGATGTTTTGATTCATCTATCAAACTGCAATAAAGAATTTCAACAGAGCATGTCATGTAGCTATTTCTGTACATTGATAGCTTCACATACTTGGGGAAATGATTATCATCGTTCATAATTTTCAACGAAAACACAGACACAGACTAATAAACCTCTCCAGCGTCAAAATCTCAATCACATGCAAGTACTTTTCATAATCTGTTTCTTATTAAATTCATTTACATGTTAAGCGAAGATTGCGTTTCATAGGATAGTTTAGGAGGTTTTGCAACAAGCTGAAGCCAGCAAAATGCAAATTGCAACTTACAAGATCAAGTTAATCTGAGGAGTTGAGAATGAATTTAAGCCAGATTCTGGAACGAAACCAGTTTAACTGATTAAGTTACAGTGAAATAATCAAATGATTTCCAAGTTCATATTATTTCGACAGCCTGAAAGGAAACTATCAAATAAGAACCACAAAAGGTAACATGTAAACTTCAATCTGTTTCCCTGTTAGTGATCATAGATATTTCTCTCATTAATTGAAATAAACTATGCATAGATCCATTCTAGACATTTATGACAAAATTAAGTACCGGGATTTGGCTCCAGCATAGTTTCCCCAAAGGAGAAAAACAACTCCTCTTCTTTTCTGTGAAATTGCTCCAATTACAGCATCAGTGAACTGCTCCCACCCTTTTTTAGAATGCGAGTTAGCTTGATGTTGTCTAACTGCAGATAAATTAGGATGACATTTATGTGAGACCAGTCAATTTTACTAAATGCAGCATTAAATTTGCTACTGTCTACTCCGGAAAAAAGTAAAAAGAACAGAAATGACAATTTTCTATAACAGTCTCTTTTCATCACTGTTATAAACAAAATATTGATAAGCAAGCACAAAATAGCAGAAAATACTAAATTTCTATAACAATCTCTTTTCAATCACTGCAGCCATCCAAGAACTAACATTGCACAAGCACAAAAGCCATAGAAACAGTTTCCTCACGTAGCTATGAGTTTTGGACTTGTCTGTTGACAGATAATATAAGTTGATCAGTCAATTGTTGGCACAATACAATTACAATCACATGATACAGAAATAATGTGTTCCTAAGCTTATTATGCCAGCAAGTTAAATGCAACAAAATTAACCAATCATATGATAACCTGCCAACTACTTGATAATTTGTTAGTGCATTTATTGATAATGAAATGTTAGTAGCAATATTGAAAAACATATAAATTTATTAATGCTATTGCTTAAGAAGATTAAAATTTAATTAATTTTATTAGCATATTTTAATTAACATGTTGTGTCAACTCCAAAACATGTGTATGTATGAGGATATATGATTATCATGTTCATACTAGGGTTTATCAATTCATGTTGTTATCGTGGTGACGTAAAAGATGATATGACTACACAAATTGACAACCCAGAGGATTCGTGCTCACAAAATAAATTCTTTATTGTATAAGGTGCATAGTGGATATCAGCTTTTTTTACCTTTACACAAGGCAATTGTAGATTTAACCGAAGAAAAATCACTAGCATCCCCGAGAAAAATAATATAGTAATGGTTAACACAAAGACAATAGTAATAACAGAAAAAGGATGTCCCTTTGTTCGGGGTGTAGTGGTTAAAGCACTTTGTCTGTGGCTGAGAGGTCATATTTGGGTGTGTGAGTGGGCATGTGTGTTTAAAATTAATGTATATCTATTAAGAAACATGGATAAATTGTTTATAGAACAAAGCTTAATCTAAGAAATAATTCCTTCTTGATTAATATAGTTTTTAAGCAAATATTGTTATGGTGTGGAATTTTGTCTCACATTGGATTCACACCCCAATGTGAATGAGTATATAAGTAGAGGATCAATCCTTCACTTTTGATCATGATTTTAGGTGAAGTTAGGTGTCTAACAATTTGGTCCGACCTGCCGGATAGACCTTCCACGGAAAAGGGGGAGTAGACCTGCCGGGGGTATGAAAGCCGAGGGGGCGAGGAGGCCCCGCTCTTCAATCCGTGGACGTCCGGTTTGAAGGGGGATGGATTGTTATGGTGTGGGATTTGTCCCGCATTGGATTCACACCCGAATGTGGATAGGTATATAAGTGCAGGGTCAATCCTTCACCATTGACCATGATTTTGGGTGAAGTTAGGACACCCTAACTTGTGTGTCTAACAAATATCAATACTCCTTACAATATTAAGGAACAACAACAGTGATGTAAAACTGGCCTGAGCGATAGGGCTGCCCCGAAAACCTCATGTTCGTTTTCTTATTCGATGGTCACTAGAGAAGGTGCGACTTTGACTATTGGGTAGAGTAAAGACCGAAGAGAGAGTGATAGACTCGTGAATACAACGGTCCTCGCAGCCTAAGGCTCACGTGCGGCGTCACAGGCTAAGGTTCAGGCGAGAGGCACAGCGGGCCTAAGGTTTAGGCGGGGTACGGTTGAACAAAGGGATAAGAGCTTCAAGGATTCTCTCTTCTAGCAACATTACAAGAGTTACGTGAAGGTTTGGACAAAGAGTGAGAAAGAGGGTAGGCTAGACCATAGAGTGAGATAGGGAATGGGGAAGGGGTCACTTGAGTTGGTGGGTGATATGGAGCAGTCGCAGGCGGAGACGGATTGGGAGCCTCGTTCGTAGGCTGGAGGATTAGTTTTAATTTAGTTATTTTAATTTATTTTCAGTATTTTGATATTTTGATTTCCATATCTTTTAGGATTTAATTTTCCTTATTTTCCATGATTTATTTCCTTGATAGTTTGAGATGTTCTAGGAATTAGTTGTCTAGGATATCTATATATATCCTATTTTGGATTATTGAAGATTATCATTGAGAATAAAAAATTGGGAACGTATTTTCGCTAGACACGTTCGTGTGTGTTCTTTTGGAACGGGTTTCTATCAATTGGTCCGACCTACCGGATCCGTCTCCGTCGGAATGCTGAGGTCGAATGCTGAACGCTTCGAGACATTGGAGGCCGACCAAGCTGCCATGGGGGATAGGCTGGATGAGCATGGTGAGAAGTTGGACGTCCAGGGAAAGAAACTGGATGAGCACGGGGAGAAATTGGACGCCCATGGGGTGAAATTATAAGCGCAAAGCAAACAGCTCGTTGAAATTGCGGCATCCACCTTAATGGCGATGTTTGTTGGGAAATTTGGGCAGGGGTCGCAGACCCAAGAGGTGCCGAACGATGGCTCGTCGGCGACGGCTGGAGTGAGAAAATAGGGTGCAAAGGATGGAGTGGGTGGAGGTGCGACTGGCGGCACTGCTGCAGACGTGACAGGAGGCGGTGGAATGACAACGACCGCTGCACTGGTGACACTGCCACCTTTTTCTGGCGATGACCCAATCTCGGGTGGGTGGCCCGTGTTGAGCAACAGTTCAAGCTTCATGGCACCTTACCGGAGAGGAAGGTCACAGTCGCAATGATAGCGATGGAAGATGCAGCACTACACTGGGTGTCATGGTTGAGAGCTTGAAAACCAAAAATATCATGGGATGAATTCTCTCATGACTTGGTGGCGCACTTCGACACACGTTTTCAGGGGAATCGCTTCGAGCGTTTGGCTGCGGTGCGATAGACGGGGTCTGTGGAGGATTACATCTCCACATTTGTGCAATTAGCCAACTGAGTCCACGGGCTTTCAGAAGAGCATTACTTGGGGTATTTTATGAACAGATTGAAGGGCCCCATACGTGGCTCTTTACGCCTGCTTCGTCCCAGCGACTTGGAGACAGCCATGGAGTTAGCACGTGATATTGAAGATAATTTGTCTTTGCAATGGGATATACAAGGAGGTAACAGTGGCAGCGCCGGGGGATCCAGAACAGAAAGTTTTGCAAGGGCAGTTGGGGGCAGCAGCATCACGGAGTCAAGATGCGGTAGTTTGTTGCGAGAAGTGTGTGGCGGGTTTGTGAAGCAAGGAACTCCCTCTGGGCTGTCCGGAACAGGGCCAAACTCATCTGGACAATCTGCAGCACGCTCGCGTTTTACACGCCTTCCGCCAAGGGTTCTGGATGAGCTAAGAGTCAAGGGGTTGTGTTACAAGTGCAGGAAACCTTATTCGCCGGGCCATGAATGTCAGTGTTGCTCGCCGAGGAAGACGAAGTGGTGGATCTCCAGCTACATGACGCCAGTGGAATAACTAGAGAAGAGATCGAGCTGAGGAGCAATGGGGTTTTTCATAACCAGTTTCCTAATTTCAACCTTGAGGACAAGGTTGCTTCGATGGGTGATGGAATTGATATGGAGCAGTCGCAGGCGGAGACGGATTGGGAGCCTCGTCCGTAGGCTGGAGGATTAGTTTTAATTTAGTTATTTTAATTTATTTTCATTTCCATATCTTTTAGGATTTATTTTTCCATATCTTCCATGATTTATTTCCTTGATAGTTTGAGATGTTCTAGGAATTAGTTGTCTAGGATATCTATATATATCCTATTTTGGATTATTGAAGATTATCATTGAGAATAATAAATTGGGAGCGAATTTTCGCTTGGCACGTTCGCGTGTGTTCTTCTGGAACGGGTTTCTATCAGTGGGGAAAGCTAAAGAGAGATAAAAATATAGAAGGATATTAAAAAGATAAGTAAATAGGAAAGATTGACCATAAAATAATTATATTTTGAAATTTTCCAGTAGCTGACTAGATTCCAACTAGGTGCCAGGCAACACCCCAGCCTGACTAGTGCCTAACTATTTTTACAACCATGTTCAACAGTGATATGGAGAAATTTACTTGACAAAAGAATCAAGGCTCATGTCCCACCAACCAACCTGTAAGCTCCATCATTCATGGAACCAGATTTTCCCTAAAAAGTGCTCTCATTCTAGGCTTCTAATAGAGCTCAAGGCATGTTGATTTTCTCATCCAACCAATTCAAAATATCTTTAAATTGTATGATCCAAAAACCATGTAATCGATATAGAAGACGTGTTATTAATCCATAAATTTCGATGACTTCACTATAGAGATTTAGCTTGATGTTCTAATTTTTCCTATCAACTACATGGTTATGCGAACTTACACATATGATCATCTACACAATATAAACAACAAGGTTTGTACCTAAACGAATATCAACCATAAAAATGACATTTGCATATGAGCTGTAAAATATTGACAGTCTCACCTATCAATACTCTTTTAACCAGTTCCTTTATGGACATCAAAGTTTATGAATCTAACATGTAAATGGAGTGAGCTTCTTTCTCCAGTCTTTTTCGTGGTAACGAAAAGAATTATGTACTTAACGTGAACTTTATCATCAGCTCTGCAGAGCTGGGCCTCTCACCAATCAAATATAGAAATGGGAAGAAATACACTATAATGACATTTTAGTACAAATCAATCATCATGAAAATGTTTGGACCAGCTAAAATTCACATTTAGTAAAATAGAAAACAGAACAGGAAAATTCAGAGGAGGAATGGCTCTCATGAAAGAGGGTGTAGAAGGTGCATACCTGTTAGAACAGCATTTAGCAGCAGGACGCCCTAGAAATCAAAACGATATAGTCATTTGTCTAAGAGATTAAATGGTGGTTAGGAAAACTTTACCCTAGTTAGTGGAGTGAAAGCTTTGGTGTAAGAGGCAATAGAAACATTTAAAACATAAAGCAATTAACATAAGTTCCTAAGGTTACAACTTACAAAATATAAGAGCTGGGAAAAGACCATAATACAAAGAGGCCCAAATGTATGCTTCCAAACTGCTAACGTATAAAAATGAAACCAACTCCAGGGGATCCAATAATATTACCTGTACAGCCCATTTTTCAAGGTTCCCATTAGATGGGATTGTGCATCCCAAATCTTTCTGAAGCTCTTTATATATGTTCTGAAGACTTGAAGGGACTTTGATGCCTTCTGGCACAGAAAAAGAGAGTCCCATTGCTTGGCCTGGTCCATGGTATGGGTCCTAAGGAAATTTCAGGAAAAAAAAATTGTTCAGTTGCCAGATACAGGTGCAAATTACCCAACTTTTGGAAAATATAGGTTGAGTTCAATGAACAGCAAAGAGTTGGCACAAATTGGAGTAAAAGAGTAAGTTATTGAAGGTCTCAAAATAGAAATAGTACCAAGGATACTTTACATTTTTATCTATGGTATATTAGAAAAGCAAACAGCCAGAAGATTGTGTATATGGCGTACAGAAAACATATAGCCAGATGATAAACAAACTTCATCACAGAAGATAAAAATTAGTTTTCAGATTATATTCATCCACATAACATAGATAAGCTAAAAAAATACTCTCTCCGTCCCGCTTAAATAGGCCCTTTTCATTTTGATACATTAATTTCGGAGCTAGTATTTAGTAGTTAATCGTGGTTAATAATAAAATTGACAATTGTAATTAACTTATTTAAGACTTAAACAAGTTAATTACGATTGCCAATTTTATTATTAACCACAATTAGCTACTAAATACTAGCTCCGAAATTAATGTATCAAAATTAAAATGGGCTATTTAAGCGGGACGGAGGAAGTATAAAAAAGAAAAAAAAAATCTAGAAGAGCAGATAGCCCCAGAAACAAATATGTTTTGCAGTTATACTAACACTTACAATACGATAAAATTAGCATATACAAAACAAAACTCTAGCATCAACTCTCATATTTAGTATTCTTCACATTCCTTGTTTTCTTTTCTGGAGTTACTTTGAGATTCACTTTCTAAGACAAACACAGAACTAACCTGGCCAATAATAACTGCCTTAACACAGTCAAACCGAGTGGTATTAAGAGCATTAAAAATCAGATGCTGAGGAGGGTAAATTGGCGTGCTCCCGTGGCATATTTCACTCTCCAAAAACTCACACAGTTTTTTTGCGTAGGGCTTTTGCAGCTCCCCAGATAGCACTTCAGACCAGGTCTCCTCCACTAGCAGCTCCTCCAATTTCACATATCCTGATCCTAAATTAACCAAATCACACAAGAAAATGTAGTTTCAGTTATATATATGCAGCAATCTACTTATAACAAGCAGTGCATTTGATATTCTGAAGTCTGAACTATATAGTACATAAAAACTGTAATCAAAGTATGCATTTCATTTAAATATAAAAATAAGGGGGACATTTAGGCTCTGCTTGGAAAAATTGTTCATAGAATCCATATCCAACAAATATTTAACTAGCGGACTTACTGTCAGTTTGATGTGGTGGAAGCAAGGTTTAGAAAGTGAATTAAGTTTGTAAGAGTGTCCCCATTGCACAGGGAGCACAACCCGCAAAGCTTAGTAGTACACTGTTATACCGCACTCAACACCTCAAAACGTAGTCACAAGAATGAGGCACACACTTCAGCATTGGTGGAGAGTCTCTGTCTGATAGACAGTTTTCTTCTTTCTAAACATTGAGTGAGAGTAACTGTCTGATAGACATTTCTCTTCTTATTTTCTACACATTGGGTGCAAGCCATCAATTTGATCCTTAGATCCAAAGTGAGTTTTTCTATTTGGACTTGCTCTTCGCTATCTTCACTGGGATTCAATGAGAATATATATGAAGCTTGTGAGATTGATGTGAGGGGCAGATCGAGATTTCTAGGAGCAAAGCAAAAATGAAGCGCATGAATATAAGCTATGTCTTCGTATGAAAGAAAAAGGTCAACACAGTCTGCGAAAAAGGAAGCTATAAGCAATGCATTTATGAATTTCACGGAGAGTTCAGCCGGCAACCCCGGCGGCATGCTTAACACATGCATGTTGGATGGGAAATTGCGAGTCCAATCACATCTAATGTGCCCTCCGATTCCATTTACGCTAAAGTACTAAGAAATGTCAATTGACTAAGACACAAGCCATAATTTTGTTAGTTCACATTAAGACAAAAAAAAAAAAAAAAAAATTTGTTTAAGCAAATGTTGATGAGAATCTGACTCTGACAACTAATTTAATTTGATTTGAGTTGAAAATAAAAGTGAGAAGCAAATGACGACAGACCTGTTGCAACTGCCTCGGAGACTTTATCGGAGCAGATTTTGAGGTTCCGCTTCGACAAGGCGAGAGACTTGCTGAATTCGATCCTCCGCTTCTGCTCCGGCGAAATGGCAGCCGTTGACAAGGAGGAGGAGGAGGCGGCGTCCTTGAGCGAGGAGGGAGGAGGAGAAGAGACTCTCTTGTGGCGCTTTGCCGCTGGTTGCTGGAAGAAGTCCATTAGGGTTTTGGAAGGGGTCGCCATTGCTGTTGAGATTTCCGGAGGCTGGCGGGAACTCTATGCTTTTGCGGTTTTCCCTGTCAAAACGTTTTATTCATTTAAAATTAAAGAATGATGTTTAACCTGTCTCAATTCTTCTAAATTTTTAGTAGGAAAACTAAAGTATTGGTCAATTATGAAAAATATCATAATATTTGCTTTTTCTTAAATTATACCCTAAAGTTTTATTTTG
This sequence comes from Plectranthus barbatus, assembly GCA_026898455.1. NCBI lineage: Eukaryota > Viridiplantae > Streptophyta > Magnoliopsida > Lamiales > Lamiaceae > Plectranthus > Plectranthus barbatus. The sequence continues at coordinate 38,958 of JAPKLW010001906.1, read as the reverse complement.
TCCACTAAAAATGTCCTTTACTATGAAATATATCCTAAAGTTTCTCATATGATTGAATTATACCCTAATGTTTGCTTCTGTCAATTAAAAATATCCTACGTCACTAACGGTGTTAAAATTTTAATATAATATATGTCACATATATACCAAAGAAATGGAAATGTCATACATTATTTAATTTATGATTCATAAAAATTTTAACATCAAATCAAATATTAGTAGGGATGTTAATTTAGCCCGAAACCCGCGGGTTGGCCCGATTAACCCGAACTAAAATACGGGTTAGGGTCAAAATATTTTAGCCTGAATAGCCTTAGACCGAATAACCCGAAACCCGAAACCCTATAGGTTGGCCAGATTAACCCAATTACTTCTTTATTAATAAATCTATCATAATTATAGTACTAAAATCTACTTTTGATATTTAAGATCATATATATTAATTAAATTTTAAGTTATATAATTGTATTTAGTTCAAATAGTATTCAATACATAGTTAAATTTATTTACTTACAAATTTAAAATATATTTAAATATTGAAAAAGTTAAAAATAATATATTTTTAATAGTTAAATTAATCATTATAAAAGAGTTTGTGATGTGTTTTGTATTTTTTATAAGAGAAAAGTAATATTTTATTTATTTTTTATTATTTAAAATATTAAAAGAGTGTAAAGGTATTAAAAATAAAAAATAATTAATAAATTCATTGGCCTGATGGGCTAGCCCGAAAACCGACGGGTTAAGGTTAGGGTCAATATTTTTAAGCCCAAAAAAATTTCAGCCCGATTTGACCCGGACGGATTAACCCGCAGTCCGATTGGGCTGGCCCGAAATCCGACGGGTTAGCCCGATTGACATCCCTAAATATTAGGGTATAATTCAGTGATAAAGAAAATATTGAGGTATTTTTTTTATAGTTGAGCGTATTTTTAATTGACAAAATGAAACTTTAGGGTATAATTCAAGGAAGGAGAAACAATAGGGTATTTTTCATAGTTGACCAATAATTTAGGGTATTTTTCCTAGTTTTCCCTTTTTAGTAATACCCACACGATTATAAATTGTTTATAAAGTCAAATTTCTTTCGAGATAAATAGGGGTTAGAAAGTTGAAGGATCACAAGTAAACTGTCGGACAAAATACTATATTTCCGTATAATTTAATTCTAATTATGAAAAAATAGAGTAAGTCTCCTGTGTTTAAATTTTTATGAGATATGACTAGCATTTTATTTGGAATTCAATTCATCTTGAATTTATTTCAATTCGAATGCATAATTTTAATTGGTATAAATAAAAATGTACCATATTTCACAATATTCCATAAAAATACCGTCTCACATGTTAAAGCCTATAATATCTATTCTCTCTTGCCCATCTATTGTATACTTGAGGCTCTTTTTACACCAAATTATTTATTCTCTTCCAAAAGGTAACATGGTATCACAGTCCAGGAATTAGGGTTAGGGCAAAATCTTTTCCTCCCACGTCATCAGCGGTCGCCATCGCGCCTATCCTCCACTGTCTGCCTGTCCGTCGCTCGCGCGAGCTTGTCTGAGGCGCTTCTGTCCGTTGCTGCTTCTCCGTCGGCCGCCGCTGTGCCACCATCGGTGGCTGTTTTATGTCCGGCGTCCTATCTGCTGGAGCTCTACCTTCTCTGTTCAGGTTACTAGCTCCTCCATCATCTCCGTTCACTCTCTGCCATATCCAATAAAGCTGTTGTCCCACCCTCTCTTCCATCTTTTGCCATTTATCATGTCGAATCCTACTGCTATTGCAATTCCAATTAAACTTGATGGTCCTAGCAATTATCGAGAATGGGCTTTCTCCATTAAAACTGTGTCGCGCGGTTTTGGTCTTGCATCCCACCTGACTGATGATCCCCCTGAAGATAAGTCAAAAGATAGCTCTGGTGCCTCTGTTGTTACCTCTTAGCTCAATGATGATGGAAGGGTGATGAGTGCTATTGTCACAAGCATGAAGTCTTCTTTGATTATGAGCCTTGAGCATCATGAGTCTGCGAAAGAGATGTGGGAATATTTAAAGGGCCGATACATTCAGAATAGTGGTGCCCTTTTGGTTATTTTGATGCAAGGACTTCATGTTCTTTAGCAGAATGATATGTCTAATGAGGAGTACTACACTGAATACCCCAGTGTGATGGGGCATTTTCTATCCATGGTACCCCAGTGTGATGGTGGATGTTTAGGTTGTTCTGCTAAAAAGAACAAATTCATTGAGAAATTCCTAATATACCAATTTTGTCATGGATTAAGATCTTAATTTGAACTCATTCGCAAACAATTGCTCAATGCTCCTACTACCCCATCCATTGCTGATGTGCTATCTGCTTTAATTGCTGAAGAGACACGTCTCTCCTCTCAGTCACCTACCTACTGTACCAGGACATCAAAGTGTGCTCGAGCCTTGTGAGCACTGCAGGAAGTCTAGCCATTGTTCACAAACCTGTTTCACTTGGTATCCATATAAGCTGGCTGATTTTTGTGCACGTCGTGTTTCTCGTGGTCGGGGTACAACCTCCACTTCTGTTGTTGCTGCCTCACCTGTTAGCACTCCATCATCATCTTCGATACTTGATTCTGAGGCTTCTTTTCATGTGACATCTGATGCGTCACATTTGGTTGCAAGCAAGTCTGTTGCCGATGGTGTTTCTATTCAGACAGCAGATGGTACCTCTTGCTCTTCTACTTCACATTTCTCTATTCCTGATGTCTTTTTTGTACCTTAATTGTCGATGAATCTTCTTTCAGTGGGTCAGATTACTGATCACAATTGTTTTGTTGGATTTGATGACTCATCTTGTTTTATTCACGATCATCGAAGCGGGACTGTGATTGGGACTGGCCATCGTCGTAGGGGTTCTCCTAGCCTTTATATTCTTGACACCTTGCATCTTCCTTCCTCCAATGCTCGTGTTTCCTCCGTTGCTTCATCATCCACCACCTCTTTTGCTCAGTGGCATCATCGTTTGGGTCACTTATGTGGCTAACGTTTGTCTACCTTAATCAGTAGTGTTTGTCTAGGGCATACATCGATTGAGCTTAGTTTTCATTGTAAAGGTTGTAAACTTGGAAAACAAATCCAACTTCCTTATTAATCCAGTATGTCTTCTTTGATCTTATTCATTCCGATGTATGGGGTCCTGCACCTTTTACCACCAAGGGTGGTCATAAATATTATGCAATTTTTGCTAATGATCATTCTCGCTATACTTGGATTTATTTCATGAAACATCGATCTCAATTGTGTTCCATTTACCAATCTTTCACTCGTATGATTCACACTCAGTTTTCCACTCCTATTAAAGTTTTTCGGTCAGACTTTGGTGGTGAATATTTATCTGACACTTTTTGCCAGTTTTTTACCTCTGAGGGAACTCTTGCTCAGTTATCATGTCTTGGAGCTCATGCACATAATGACATTGTTGAACGCAAACATCGCCATATCATCAAAACTGCTTGAACACTTTTGATTGCCTCATTTGTTCCCTCTCACTTATAGTGAGAAGTTGTTTCCACATCTGTTTATCTTATTAACAGACAACCATCATCCAAATTATCTGGTAAATGCCCTGGTGAGGTACTTTTAGTACTCCTTCAAGATATGATCACCTTCGTGTTTTTGGTTGTACGTGCTATGTTATTCTTGCACCTCGTGAGCGAACTAAGTTGACTGCTCAGTCTGTAGAGTGTCTGTTTTTGGGTTACACTCCTGAATAAAGGGTTATCATTGTTATGATTCTTCCTCTCGTCGCTTGCGCATCTCTCGCGATGTGACATTTATTGAGGATTGTCCTTTCTTTTATAACCCCTCCACTCAACCATCATTTTCTCCTGTAGAGTCTTCATCTTTTCTTTGTCTACCTCCTATTTCATCCACTAATAATGTCACTTCACAATCCTCTTCTGTTACTCCTCTTCCTACCACTAGTGAACCTCCACCACCCATTACTCATATACCACCCATCACTCATGTCTACAATCGTCATTCCAAAAGTTCCATAGTAGTTCCTCCTGCCCCTACAACACCGGTCAATCCTGATAGTCCTTATGTTATTGTCTCTGATGAATCTAACAATTTTGATGGGTCCGATGTTGGTATTGATGTGTCACAGGTTGGACAACAATATAACCTTCGAGATCGTATTGATATTGCTCCTCCTGACAGATTGGGTTTTCCACGTGTGAGTGTTATTATTAAAGAACCATCCACATATAAAGAAGCTATTTGTCATCCAGAGTGGCAACTAGCTATGTCTGAAGAGTTGGCTGCTCTGAATCATACAGGAACTTAGGATATTGTCCCCTTACCTTCACAAGCCATACCCATTACATGTAAGTGAATTTTCAAAATTAAGACCAAGTCAGACGGTTCTATTGAGAGATACAAAGCTCGTCTTGTTTCCAGAGGCTTTCAACAGACTCAAGGACATGATTATGATGAGATGTTTTGATACGATCCTCGCCGTAAAGTTTAGATCGCAGCCCAGGAACTCGAACGATTCGACTCAGACATGACACATAAGCAAATTGAAATTTAACGAAGGAAGGATCCAACACTTTTGGATTCGAAAACCTTCAAGTACTGTAGTCCAGATTGAATCTCCTACGACCTAAGAAGCGAATTGATCCAACAACGATGGATATACGCGAAGACACCACCAACGAATATGACTGTACGATTGATTAGTTAAGATTGAAACCCTATTGATGAAGTAGAATTTTGAATTTGAGTCTTTCAAAATATAGGAGAAAACCTCACAATTTTATTAAACTAAATAAAATTGTCTAATACAAGGCCTATATATCGACAAACTCAAAACTTAATCTAATAAGGCATGTAAAATTTGAAAATTAAAGCTAAATAATTCGAAATTGCTTAATAAAATAAGGCCTAACATATTGGCCCAAAAACCGACTAAATTAAACTAAGTCCAATCATTACACATAATTAAATTAATTATTTGTGGGTCTTCGTTTAATTCTTCCAACACCTTTGAATCCTTGGAAATATTTGCAGCACAAATGTCTTTAATCAATAAACTTAATACAGCCCTCAAAGTCCTTGCTCGAGCTCTAGTCATTGGTCCACTCGGAATGTAGATTGGATCGTCTCTCACATCTGCTACTTGAGCTCCATCATTACCCTCCTCTTCAAGAGGAATTGTCCTCAAATCCAAGTTGTCTCCTACATCAAAAGGACTTAAATCAGCAACATTAAACGTAGCACTAACATCATACTCACCTGGTAAGTCCAATTTGTATGCATTATCATTCACTTTCTCCAACGCTAGGAAGGGACCATCTCCACGAGGTAACAAATTCGATCTCTGTTGCAAAGAAAACCTCTCCTTTCTTATGTGCAACCAAACCCAATCTCCAGGCTCAAACAACACCTTCTTGCGCCCTTTATTTTCTTGCTTGACATACTGCTCAGTACGACGCTCTATGTTTTGCCTCGCCTTCTCATGAATCTGCTTCACAAAATCAGCTCTTTTTTATCCATCAAGGTTAGTAAACTCTTGCACATGTAAAGGAGAGAAATCCAAAGGAGTCAAAGGATTAAATCCATAAACAATCTCAAAATGGGAAAATTGTGTAGCATAATGAACTGAACGATTATAAGCAAACTCATCATGAGGCAAACATTTTTCCCAATTCCTAATATTTTTCTTAAGTACAACTCTCAACAATGTAGACAAAGTCCTATTTACTACTTCAGTTTGACCATCAGTTTGTGGATGACAAGTAGTAGAAAACAACAGCTTAGTCCTTAACTTACACCACAAAGTCTTCCAAAAGTAGCTCAAGAACTTAGAATCTCTATGAGAAACAATTGTCTTAGGAATACCATGCAATCTCACAACTTCTCTAAAGAACAAATTAGCAACATGTGATGCATCATCAGATTTATGACAGGGAATAAAATGAGCCATCTTATAGAACCTATCAACAACCACAAATCACAACCACGCCCAATAAGTGGCAAACCTAGCACAAAATCCATTAAAATATCAACCAAGGTATAATAGGGATAGGTAATGGGGTATATAATTCATGAGAACTAGACCTAGACTTAGCATGTTTGTAAGTAACGCATCTACCACAAATCCTCTCAACATCACGTTTCATGCGAGGCCAAAAGAAATGCTCATGCAACACAGCCAAAGTCTTAGCAATACCAAAATGACCCATCAAACCACCTCCATGTAACTCTAACATCAATAACTCACGTAGAGAACACCTAGGAATGCACAACTTTTTTCTCCTAAACAAAAATCCATCATGCCTAAAGTATTTACCACTAGCAGATGTCTCACATGCAACATAAATATCACCAAAATCCTCATCAGAAGCATAAAAACCCTTAATGCACTCAAATCCAAGCAACTTAGCATCTAAAGTAGAGTGTAAGGCATACCTCCGAGACAATGCATCAACCACCACATTTTCCTTACCTTGCTTGTATTTGATGACATAAGGAAAGGTGTGTACAAACTCCATCCATCTTGCATGCATCTTATTCAGCTTGTGCTGTCCCTTCAAATGGTTCAACAACTCATGATCGGTGTGAATAACGAACTCCTTAGCCCACAAGTAATGCTGCCACATTTTCAAGGCTCTCACCAAGGCGTACAACTCCTTATCGTAGGTAGGATAGTTCAATATCGCACCATTCAGCTTCTCACTGAAGTATGCTACGGGCATATTCTCCTGCATCAACACAACACCAATACCAACTCCAGAAGCATCATATTCAATCTCAAAAGTCTTTAAAAAGTTAGGAAGAGATAATACCGGGGCATGTGTCAACTTGTACTTCAGCAACTCAAAAGCCTTCTCTTGCTCTTCTCCCTATCTGAACTCCACAATCTTCTTAATCACTTCAGTCAATGGGGCTGCAATGCTGCTGAAATGAGGTACAAAATGCCTATAGAAGCTGGCAAGTCCGTGAAAACTGCGAACATCACCAATGTTCTTAGGTTGCGGCCACTCCTTAATAGCTCGAATTTTCTCTTCATCCACCTGCACCCCATCTGCACTATCGACAAAACCAAGAAACACCAACTTATCTGTGCAAAAGATGCACTTTTTCATGTTAGAAAACAATCTCTCCATGCGAAGTACATCCATAACAGACCTCAAATGCTCAGAATATCATCAAAATAAACCACTATAAATCTGCCAATAAAAGCTCTCAAAACATGGTTAATAAGACGCATAAAAGTACTAGGAGCATTAGTTAAACCAAAAGGCATGACTAACCACTCATACAAACCAAGTTTAGTTTTAAAAATAGTTTTCCACTCATCTACCTCCTTAATCCTAATCTGATGATATCCACTTTGCAAATCTATCTTAGTAAACACACAAGCACCATGCAACTCATCTAGCATTTCATCTAAACGAGGGATATGATGGCGATACTTAACCGTAATGTTGTTGATAGCACAACAGTCGCAGGACATCCTCATGGTTGAATCCTTCTTGGGCACAAGCAAAACTGGAACTACACAAGAACGCAAACTCTCCCTCACGTGCCCCTTGGCCAGCAACTCTCCGATCTGCCTCTCCAATTCTTTCATCTCCTCAAGGCCAGTTCGGTAAACTGGTCTATTCGAAAGGGTTGCTTCAGGCACGAATTCAATCTAATGCTCAATCCCACAAATGGGTGGCAATTCGGCTGGGGTATCATCTAGAAAGACATCCTCAAAATCCTGCAAAAGAGAGGAAATAGAAGGAGGTAGAGAATCAGATATGTTAGTTAAAATCATATTCTCCTTGTAGATCAACAACACCAATGTTCTCTCCTCCTAAGTCGCCCACTTCAGATCTCCAACCCTAGCTAGAAAGGACTGCTGCACCACCCCTTTCTCCTTATAATCCTGTGGCTACACCTTTTCACCCGACTCCTTCTGCAACTGGACTTGATCATCATAGACTTGTTTAGGGGTCAAAGGAACAAGTGAAATCTTTTTCTGCATGTAATCAAAGAAATACTTGTTCGTGAAGCTATCATGCTTCACACGCCTATCAAACTGCCACGGATGCCCCAAAAGTATATGGCTCGCCTGCATAAGAATCAATCACACAACACCTCATCTTCATATTTCCCTATGCGAAATGGCACCTTGACTTGCTTCACTACTTTGATGATGCCACTATTATTCAGCCATTGCAGCTTGTAGGGCCTAGGGTGCTTCATCACCGGTAACCCTAGTTTGTTAACTATCGACTGACTCACCACATTGATGCAACTGCCTCCATCTATAATCATGTTGCAAACCTTATCATTGATATGACAATGTGTATGGAAAATGTTCTCCCACTGCTCAACATTTTCGACTGCAGGCTGTGCATTCAAAGCCCTTATCATCACAAAATTCAGCGCCGCAGGCACCTCAATCTCTTCTCCATCTTCATCAGGATCATCCAAATCAGGCATCTCCGGGTCAGTCTCCTCATCAGTCACACTCTCTCCATCATCCCGAATCACCATGACTCTCCGATTTGGGCAATCATTAGCAATATGCCAAAACACTGACATTTATAACACTTGCGATCTTTATTACGAAATTCAGTGGTAACAGATTTACCTTGAGCTGCGGAATCTGGCCTGGGCATCACAAACGACTTTTTCTCCCCTCGAGGCGGCTCCTCCTCCTTCTTCCATTTAGCTCGGTTTGCTGCTGAACCACTTCCAGTCTGGTATTCTCTCCAGCCTGTAGGGTTCTGCCGCGTATTACTGACGTTGCCCCTCCTCTTGAGTTGTCCCTCAATCTTGATCGCCATGTGGACCATGTCATCCAACTCAACATAATGTTGCAGCTCTACCATATTCTGAATCTCCCAATTCAGTCCAGCTAGAAACCTAGCCATCATCGCCTCTCTATCCTCCACTACATTGTCTCAGATCATAGCCACCTCTATCTCCTTATAGTACTCATCCACACTTCGACTACCCTGTCTTAGACTCTGCAACTTGATATACAACTCTCGGTAATAATGATTCGGCACAAAAAGCCTCCTCATAACAGCCTTCATCTCATCCCGTGTCTCTATAGGTCTCTCCCTATTCCTCCTCCTACTACTGACCAACTGATCCAACCACACATAAGCATAATCAGAGAACTCCAATGCAGCCAACTTTACTTTCTTCAACTCAGAGTAGTTGTGGCATTCGAACATCATCTCCACCTTCCGCTCCCACTCTAGATAGAATTCAGGGTCATTCTTTCCCGAAAGGACGAGATGTTCATCTTGATTGTCCCTAGATTGTTATCATATGACTCATTGGAATAGTCATCGACATCCTCCTCATACTGAAGATTATGTCTCCTATTCGAGCCTTTTCCACCTCGACCCCCACGTCCTCCTTTTCCAATACTCTTATGACTATCAGATGAGTCCCGTCGAGTCCTTTCTATCACAGAGATCTCAAAATCATCCATTCGTTGATGCATGACATTCATCTCACTCTTCAGCAATCTAGTTAATTCAGATTTCATGGTCTCCATCATGTACTTGACCTGACCACCACCAACAACCTCATCTTCTTTCATCTCCTCAGAACTATTACTTTTAGACATACCTGCAAGAAAGGTTAGATAAAAAAACAAAAGAAGGACCTCACCGCCTCACTTACACTCGTGTATCACTCAGTTATGTCCAAGTACCCACACTCGTGTATCTCTCTCAGTATAAATGGCTTTTTCAATCACTCTAATAGTCTCACACTCTCTTGCCTTTTACCACTCTTTTCTCCTTTCTGAAAAACTAAAAAAATCCTATAAAATTTCATGGACTTCAATTCGACTAACCAACTGAACGGGAAGACTCTAGACGACTCTAGGAAGGTAAATGACCAAAAACAAACAAAAAAAATTTCGGAAAAACTTTCGGAGGACAATAACTACTTGAAAACAAAAGAATTTGGCCAAAAACGGACACCAGATGCAAAAGTTACGTCAAAAACGGGATTTACCGGAAAAACAACAAAAAGACACTAGTAGAAATCAAGAAATTAGGGAATTTTGAATTATTTTTACTCCCCGTTTTTATATTTGTTTCGACACTTTTTTTTCGATTTTTTTTACTACTCCCTCCGTCCCGCCATATTAGGCACACTTTCCTTTTCGGTCCGTCCCATTTATTAGGCACATTTCTAAAAATGGAAAAAAATTAACAATCCTAATTCAAATTAACTAAATCCTAATTTACCTCCCTACCCCCAGTAAAATCTAAAATTCCAACCCTACCCCTCCACAACCCTAAATCCCTACCCCTTTTTTTCCGCCTCCATACATGCCTCTCTCTCTCTCGTCCTCCTCTCTCTCCCATCTTCTTCCTCCTCTCTCTTCCATCTTCTTCCTCCACCACCATCTACTACCGCCTCCGCTTGCGCCTTTCTCCCGGCCCCCACGCCTAGACTGTTGTCGGCAACCACTACCACCTCAAGACCCTGCAATTCCACTAGTTCGCTGAGTGGGCGCGCTTATACGGTCCCATCATCTTCGTCTGGTTCGGCTCCGACCTCGCCAAGGAGAAGGACCAGCAGCTCGCCGATCGCTACCGGAGCCGCACCGCCACCAAGCTCATACGACTACACTGCTAAAGGTATGTCTGTCTTCTTTAGAAATCTGATAAAGTTTATATGACTTGAATTTTTTCGAAATGCTTGTAGATCCAAATTAATTTTAGTCGAATTGCATTAATTTCAGAAACAAAATATCTCCCAAACCGAGATCGAGTTGTTGCAGATGAAGGCGGGGGAGTGGAGATGCAGACAAGCAAGACCGAGAGATAGAAAGAGAGCAGAGAGAGATGATTTAATTTGTAATTAGTGTATATTTTAATAATATTTTATGTATTAATACATCTTTAAGCATCCTTTTAACTTTTCGTATTGGTTATTGTGCCATCTCCCTCCGTGCCTAATATAGCGGGACGGAGGGAGTATTTTTTTTTCTTCAAACTGTATCCTTTGTTTTTTGTTCGAATTTCTTTTAAATATAGTAATTACCAAATTATAAGGACAAGGAAATTACCAAATTTACTTGGTAATCAAAAAAAGATATGGATAAGGAAAGATTTGAATTGGTCTAATATGGTAAGGGAGATAATTCAAATCTTGACTCACAATGAACTCAATAATTCGAAACCCTAAAATTTTCGACTCTAGCAGGAACAGACACGAATCAAAGACACAAAAAAAAACAAAATACGAATCAAGATATGACAATCAAGACACACACGGCACAAAAAGACAACAAGAACAAGACTCGACCTAGATATTGAAAGACACAAAATTGAAAGACAAGGAAGAGGAAGGACACAACCTGGATATTGATACCAAAATAATACGATCCTCGCCATAAGGTTTAGATCGCAACCCAGGAACCCGAACAATTCGACTCAGACACGACACAGAAGCAAACTGAAATTGAACGAAGGAAGGATCCAACACCTTTGGATTCGAAAACCTTCATGTATCGTAGTCCAGATTGAATCTCCCACGACCCAAGAAGCGAATTGATCCAACAACGATGGATATACGCGAAGACACCACCAACGAATATGACTGTCCGATTGATTAGTTGAGACTGAAACCCTATTAATAAAGTAGAATTTCGAATTTGAGTATTTCAGAATATAGGAGAAAACCTCACAATTTAATTAAACTAAATAAAATTGTCTAATACAAGGCCTGTATATAGGCAAGCACAAAACCTAATCTAATAAGGCATGTAAATTTCGAAAGGCTAAATAATTCGAAATTACTTAATAAAATAAGGCCTAACATATTGGCCCAAAAACTGACTAAATTAAACCAAGGTTGTAAAACTCGCTAGGCGCTGGTCGGGCGCCCGAACACGGCCTTGCGCCTATATCGAGGAATTAGCGCCTAAAAAATTATTCGGTAGGAATATTTTTATCATTTAAATACATTCATCAATTAATTTATTAAGAAACTCAATTTGCAGTACATCTAAATGTTGCCTGCACTAAATATAGTAATTTCCCATCTCTTTTATATAACTTTTCATATTTTCCTATTCTCGAGATGCTTTTTTACCTTTTTTACACGCTCTCTCCAATTAATTCATACATTTACTGCTACCTTCTTTATCTCTTTTGTCTTCCCTCTTTCTTCTTATTCTTTTTCTCTGTAACCACTGCATTTCATCATCTTCTCTCACGACTGCCGATTATTATGCCGCCGACAGGGTTTTCGCTGCGGGCAGGGGCCGCCGAGCGCTCAGGTGCCGGCTAAGCGGCCGTCTTGCCCATGTTTTGCAACCATGAATTAAACTAAGTTCAATCATTACACATAATTAAATTAAAAAATTTTGGGTCTTTGTTTAATTCTTCCAACACCATCGAATCCTTGGAAATATTTGCAGCCCAAATGTCTTTAATTAATAAACTCAATCCAGCCCTCAAAGTCCTTCCTGGAGCTCTAGTCATCGGCACACTCGGAATGTAGACTGGATCGTCTCTCACAGCTGCTACTTGGGCTCCATCACATTTGCTCTAGTTGTCTGATTGTTGTGGTTACTACTCGTTTTTGGACTATTTCTTAAATGGATGTTAAAAATGTTTTTCTTCTCTGTTAATTACAAGAGGAATTCTATATGCAGCCGCCTCCAGGTGCTGAGGTCCCATCTGGTCATGTTTGTCGTCTTCGTCGTGCCTTGTATGGTCTCCAACAGGCTCCACGTGCTTGGTTTGAATGTTTTGTTTTTGTGATACTGGCAGATGGTTTTTCACCTAGTGACCAGATCCTGCCCTATTCATTCATCTTTCTCCACGTAGTTGTACCTTACTTCTTTTATATGTTGATTACAGGAGATGATGAGAATCATATTTCTCATGTCAAGCAACAACTTGGTAAGGAATTCCATATGTATGATTTGGGCGTTTTGAGCTATTTCTTAGGCATTGAGGTGATTTATTCTTCAAAAGGTCTTTATTTGTGTCAATCCAAGTACATCCAAGATCTTATCGCTCGTTCTGGCATCACTGATACTCGGTTGGTTGCCACACATATGGAGCTTCACTTCAGCTTCGTGCTAATGACGGTATAGTACGGAGGCAGAACTTCGAGCACTTGCCACCACCACTTCAGAGATTGTATGACTTTGATGGTTGTTGGCTGATTTTGGTATTTCCTGTGCTACACCAACACCTCTTTTTTGTGATAATACTGGAGCCATACAAATCGTCAATAATCCGGTGAAACATGAACTTACAAAACATATTGGTGTTGATATTTCATTTACTCGATCTCATTGTCACCAGAAAACTATTGATCTTCAGTATGTGCACTCTGAACTGCAAGTTGCGAATTTCTTTACCAAAGCACATACTCGAGATCAACATCGACTTAATTTGCTCAAACTCAAAGCTTTGAATCCGTCTTGAGTTTGAGGGGGGGGGGTGCTAAAACCCATAATATCTATTATCTCGTGGCCCATGTATTGTATACTTGAAGCCCTTTTTACACCAAACTAGGTTTACACCCGTGCATTGCATGGATTAAATTATCGAAAGATATCTCAATATATTCTCAAAGTATTCAATTAGATAACATATTTACCTAACAAAATTAAACTTTGGAACATAATTTATAATTAAAAATACTCGGACAAAATTCCATAATTAGGTAGACTTAAGGACATATAAAAGTGTTTTCCCCTAGACTATACATTATTTGAAAAATAATTTATTCAATCAAGAGACATGATGCATTTAACTAATATCGTGTGTGATAGCTTTCTTATTAATATTATAAAGTTTAATTTATAATATAATGATTGATAAGTTTAATTTACTGAAATATTAACATTAGTTTCTTATATTTATATACGCAGAAAGTATAGCAAATAAAATATTTCATAAAAATATTCAGAAAATTAAAAGTTTAGTTAAAATAATTTTGATACATTTATTGGTTTATGGATAGGATGCTAAGAAATATAAAAAATAATGTACTAATTTCACTTTTCAAGAAAATCAATAATCCTTTTCATTTACTCAACACGTTTCCAATTCCAATTTCCAATACTACTCTCAACACTTACAACACATCATCTCTCATCTTTAACTCACCATAAATTTGACTCTCCCATAATAGATCATTGTAAACTTAATTTTCATTGTTACTCTGCTCCCATCTTCTAAAATTACTGATCTAAGCTTTTGGCTTTGGGTGTGGTGGGATGAAGATCAACAATAGTAAACCATTGTCTCTTATTTCTCACACCTAGCTATATAAATTTCAAGTTCTATCTTTCTCCCCAGTCTCTTGTCATTCACCGGAGGCTGGGGTCCCTTTCTCACAAATGCGCCGCCGACTATGCTTGACTCATCAATGCTATAGTTTATAGCTAATATATTGACAGCAACTGCCGATCTGCTGCTGCTACGACTTACCTACCTCATGGACAATTCTTTCCCAAATGGCCTTCTGCTCTGTTGGGGCTACCGAGCCACTTCGATTCACCCCGGATTTGCTACTTCAGTATGGTGTATTGCTCAATTTTTGCATCTATGTCGAAGTCGCTGCACTCGGTCAGTTCCACCATTCCTGACATGTCTACTCCTTGAAAGCAAAAAATAATGTAAAACAACAGGTTTAAACATACATCAAAATGAATGGGAAGCAAAAGTAGATTAGTATGTTTCTGTGACTTCAGAAATGAGATGAAATACCATTTGTTTGTTGCAACTTGCAATTTTTAACATTTGTACATCCTAACTGATAATTTGATCCTGCAAACAAAGACATATGTAAACACATTTTGCGATTTGAAAAGTTAAAATAGAAATGTTTATATCTACAATTGGTAAGTATCTATAGTCTCTTATGGGTATTTATAGAACTCAAATTGTTAATTGCCTTTCAGTTTTGAATTTTGAATTTAAGAATCTTGAGCGACAATGTGTAATTATTTCACAGTTTTGAATTTTGAATTTAAGGGACTTGGGCGGCAATACACATTATTTCACAATTTTGAATTTAAGGAACTTGAGCGACGATGTGCATGTATTCTTTTAGTTGAGCGCTATTTTTTAGATCTGGATAGCTTAATATTGTAAACTTGCATGGTTTTTGGGGCGGGAATTGTGTTTGTTGCTACAGTATTTGACTGCTTTCTTTTAGTATAATAAGTAGATATAGATAATAGATGTGTACATTTCATGCATGAATTATTGAGCCCCTCCCCTGACAAAACCTTTTCCTCTTTTCTATGTTTGCATATAGTTTAATTATGATTCTTTTTACAATTTCTCTTTTGGACGTTGTGTCTATTTATCTTCTAAAAAAAGGCTATCATTTTTTAGTTATATCCATTTTTTGTACATTATCATATTATTTCAGCCGGTTCTCAAAAATCTTCCACACCATTTCTTGTTGCAATAATTTATCCTACCACTTCATGGGTTTTCATAGCTTCTAAAACATCGTCGCTCCTATAGCCATCAATTGTGAAACTTGCACTCTCTATCAGTTTTGCTACTTTAGATTCTTCTTTTTTCAGATTTTTGTCTAGTTTGATCCTTAATTAGGTGAGACATTGTTAGAATTGTATTTTGACATTATCTTGTACAATATAGGTCTTCGAAATTGATGCATGTTCATTTTATTTTTCGAGTAATCGTCTCTATTTTTTTTCTGATCCCCTGTCTGAAAATAGGAAGGTGACAATGTGAATTTTTGACAATTATTTTTATTTAAAAAATATAAGTTTGTTGGTTTCTTGATATTTGGATTTATTTTATTGTTTTGAGTTTTTGGCTGGGGAATTTAGTGTCTTTGGTTTTGCTTAAAATTACAACCCACTAAATCTTGACATTTTTAGTTCACTTTTTTTTGGTGATTTTTTAAAAGTATAAGATAACATTGTTCGATTTCTACTGATTTTTTTTTTAATGTTTTGGGTACCTTCTTGTGGGATTTATAGGATAACATTGTCCACTAACCTTTTATTATTATTACTATTACTATTATTGCCAGATTGTTTAAATAAAGTAATGATTGGATTGGGCGGGAAATTATCTACTTTGCTACAGTAAATTGGCTGCTCTCATTTAGTATAGTTATAGATAATAGTATAAATTTAACATTGTTTTAAAGGAAAAAAATGTAAGATTTGAATTCTATGAAAGTGTGAGACAATCTGTCATCAACTACAAATGCACATCTTCCTAAAAGTTTGACAACTTTGAAAATTTGAAATCTATACTAATATACGAAAGCAAAAACGTCAAATACTATAGCAGTCCCGCCCAAAAAAAAAACGCCCAATTACCATGCTAAGAGACCATTCACATGCACATCAATGAAATTCTAAGATAAAAATCAAGCCACGTATGTCTTTCCTTTTAATATTTCAAATTTTCAAAGCTGTCAAACTTTTAGGGAGATGTGCATTTGTAGTTGATGAGAGATTGTCTCACACTTTCCTAGAATTGAAATCATACCTTTTTTTTCTTTAAAACAATGTTAAATCTATACTATTATTATTATACTAAATCAAAGACGTCAACAACTGTTCACATAGCGGGAAATTTACCGCCATATATATTTAGGCCCCTGCATGTACATTTAACAATTCCTTCTCTCACCAACTACACAACAAAATTTGTGGAAAATCAGAAACTTTTTATGTGGGAGTAACTAAAAATTTAAAACTTTAGCCTCACATTATTGATCAAATTTCAAATTGCAGACCTCTACAACCTGTAGCCCATACTTCTACACCTGCATCAACAGTGGAAAAAGTCTTATCCCAACAATAAACCATTGATAAATTTTTTCATATCTCATCACCTTCACCATTCACCAATATTTTATAATTTTTTTAGGCAGTCATTCCCATTATTTAAAATTAAAAAAATTTAATCTATATGTATTTCATGACCATTGGTCCATTATCAATTGTTATTGTGAGTTCTCTTTACTTTTCACTTTTTAGTTTTTAGCCTCATCGTTTCATCTTCACAGCTTTGAAAATTTGAAATATTAAAAGGAAAGACATACGTGGCTTGATTTTTACCTTAGAATCTCATTGATGTGCATGTGAATGGTCTCTTAGCATGGTAATTGGGCGGTATTTTTATTTGGGCGGGACTGCTACAGTATTTGACGTTTTTGCTTTAGTATATTAGTATAGATTATTCATTCTCTCCCAAAAGGTAATATCACATAAGTTTTTATCTAAAAAATAATATGCTGATTAAGTAGACATCAATAAAATAAATTGTGCATAGTTAAGAAAACTCACAGATTAAAATAAAACTCACAATATATAATCAATACATTGAATCAATTGAATAGAATATCTTATTTATGGACAACTATTTTTTTTCTTTACAGCCCCTTGAAAAAAATTAAATAAGATATTCCTATTTTATCCTTATACCTTGAATTTAAAATCTTAATTAAAAGATATGATATTTAAATATATAATCTCCTAAAATAAAGCTCCCTTAAATAGTCCCTAAAATTTAGGATATCATCTTCCTCTCAACATAAAAAGATATCGACTCCTAAATAAGCTTTAACATCTCTATTTCTTCTATGTGTGCGCGCAACAATTTATTTCTTCTTCTACCGTGTGCGTAGCTTTGGTAGCTCTATGAAATTTATCAAAGTTTGTTTCTATTACTTTTTTTTTTTCGTTCATTCGATTTTTTTTTTACGTTTTTTGTTTGGAGTAGTAATTTTTTTTGGTTGAAATTTAACAAGATGTGCAAACATTTCCGAATTCTCTAGAGGGTGGTTTGGGTTGATCATCTTCCCACCTACCTAATTCTTTCTTGTCTTTGTTGAAAGGTTAATATGTATCCAAAAGTGACCTTCAAGCTACTTGGAAGATACATCAATGCAGATGCATGAAGATGGAGATTCATGAATCATCAAGTACATGAACTAGTATTTAATATAGTCAAGTGTCTCTTTGTTTATCCTCATGTAAATCCTATAAATAGGATTCATGTCTTATCATTTGTAATTCAATCAATTCACATATTATCAAATCATTTTCGTTCCTCCAAATCACTTCAATACAAAATACCTAACATATTTTTGGTATCAAGAGCCACCCTTGCCTTCAAATATTATCCCCTCTGTTCAGATGGCATGCTCTAGCATCGAACAAGCATTCCAATATTCGCAGCAAGGTGTCCCCATTTTTGGTGGACAAGATTATGAGCAATGGAGTGTTCTAATGCAAACACTCTTTATATTTCATGATCTATGGGATATTGTTGAAGAGGGATTTACAGCACAAATTCAAGAAGATCTAAATGATCTATCAAATGAAGAGAAGAAGGAGTATAAAGTGAACAAGACCAAAGATGCAAGAGCCTTGTCTTTTATGCACCAAGGGGTGAGTCAATCTATTCTTCCGCGCATTACTACAGCCAAAACATCAAAAGATGCTTGGCAAGTATTGAAGAATCAATTTGGAGGACATGAAAAAGTCATCACAATCAAGCTACAAAACTTGTGGCGAGATTTCGATACTTTGATGATGAAAGAATGAAAATGTGCAAGATTTTCTTTCCAAAGTATCTCTTATTGCAAATAAAATCAGAGGCAATGGAGAATCTCTTGAAGAAAAGAAGTTGATCGAGAAGGTACTTAGATGCCTTCCAATGAAGTTTGAGCACGTGGTCGCCGCAATCGAAGAATCTAAGGATTTATCCAAATTGTCCTTGGATGAATTAATGGGATCTCTTGAAGCACATGAAAAGAGGATGAGCAGATTCTCAAAAGTAAATTTGGAACAAGCCTTTCAAGGAAAGGTCCAAATATCACAACAAGATCGCAATAATGCTGCTGCAACAAAGAATGCTACAGCAAAGCAGAAGCATTCGTCATTCAGATCCACTCAAAGAAGGGGTCGTGGTGGAAGCAACAATGCTCCCAGATCTGAAGAATGCTGCCGCATATGCAGAAAAAACAATCACAACACAAGTGATTGTCGATTCAAGTGCAAGAGATGTAGAAATGCCACTCATTCCTGAAGAGATTGCTGGTATCAACAAGAAGGTGAAAAGAAAGAAGCAAACTTCACCAATCAAGAAGAAACAGAAAAAGAGCAAGTATTTTATTCTTGCTTGAATTCTCAGCAAGATGCTGAAAATATATGGTTTGTTGACAGTGGCTGCAGCAACCATATGACAGGAAATAAAAGCATGTTTGTAGATCTTGATGAGCCTTATTCATCCGAAGTAAGACTTGGAGATGGTAAAGGGCACAAGATCGCTGGAAGAGGAGCAGTTCCAGTCAAAACAAAGGAAGGAAAAACCAATATCATCAAGGATGTTTTCTTCGTGCCGAAGCTCACTCAAAATCTATTGAGTGTTGGACAATTGCTGCAGAAATCTTACAAGGTGGAATTTAATAATGATAATTGCATCATTATTGACAAGAAAAAGAATCTCATCATGGCAAAGATCAAGATGACTCCAAACAAGATATTTCCATTAAGCCTTCCAACAACCAAGGAGTGTGTACTTCAAAGCACAATCGATGCTGATTACAAGCTATGGCATTTGAGGTACGAACATCTCAATTACAAGGGGCTGAATTTGTTGAAAAAGAAAAATATGGTTTTTGGTCTTCCTCACATTGATGAACAACATAGTCCACGTGAAGGGTGCATTTTTGGAAAAATGCATCGGTTGCCATTCCCAAAGACCTCATATAGAGCAAAGGCTCCACTTGAATTGGTGCACGCTGATATTTGCTGGCCTATGCAAACTCCATCTCTCAACAATAATAGGTATTTTCTCCTATTTGTTGATGACTACACGAGGATGATGTGGGCATACATCATAAAGCAGAAATTTGATGCTGTAGCAAGGCTTCAGCAATTCAGAAAGCTGGTGGAGAATCAAAGTGGAAGGAAAATAAAAATTCTTCGGACCGATTGAGGGGGAGAATTTATTGGAAACACATTCATGGAGTACTGCAAAGAAAATGGAATCCAAAGGCAAATCACAGTCCGGTACAGCCCACAACAAAATGGAGTCGCCGAGCGCAAGAATCGAACCATAGTTGAAATGGCTCGAAGCATGATGACCGGTAAAGGACTTCCAAAATCCTTTTGGGCTGAAGCAGTTCTCAAAGCAATTTATATTTTGAATTGCTCTCCAACAAAGGCGGTCCCCAACAAAACTCCATATGAAGCATGGTACCAAAAGAAACCTCAGGTAAAACACTTCAAAGTTTTTGGTTCGATTGCATATTCTCATATTCCAACTCAAAAAAGAGAGAAATTTGATCACAAAGGAGAAAAGTTGATCTTCATTGGATATAGTGACGAATCTAAAGGATATCGTTTGCTAAATCCAAAAAATAACACTTTGGTTATTTCTCGAGATGTTATTTTTGATGAGAAGGAATCGTGGAGTTGGGAAGAAGACCAGCCAAAGCAAAAAATGGTGGATCTATTTCCTTCATCTTCAAATGAAGAAGGTCAATCCAGTTCCGGAGATGCTTCAGCATCCTCTGCTGCTCCAGATTCACCAGCATCCATTGAAGATGCTGAAAGTCCCCCCAGAAAAACTCGAAGTCTGGCAGATATCTATGCTACAACAAACATGGCGCTTTGTGTGTTTGCTACAACAAATATGGCACTTTATTCCACAGAACCTGAAACTTATGCAGAAGCATCCAAAATGCATAACTGGAGAAATGCAATGGAGGAGGAAATAGCCAGCATCAAGAAGAACAATACATAGGAGCTTGTTGATCTCCCCAAAGGCAAAATTGTGATTGGAGTAAAATGGGTCTACAAGACCAAGCTGAATGAAGATGGCACAATCCAAAAGCACAAAGCAAGATTGGTCGCCAAGGGATACTCGCAGCAACCCGGAGTTGATTTCAGCGAGACATTTGCACCTGTTGTACGAATGGAGACCATTCGACTTGTCCTAGCTATTGCTGCACAATTAGAGCTACCCGTTTACCAATTGGACGTCAAATCAGCGTTTCTCAATGGTGATTTGCGAGACGAGGTGTATATCCAACAACCAAGTGGATATATTGTCAAAGGAAAGGAAGAAAAAGTTTACCGCCTCAAGAAAGCTCTTTACGGGCTGAAGCAAGCCCCTCACGAATGGAATTCCAAAATTGATGGTTACTTCCGAAAGGTTGGTTTCCAGCAAAGCCCAAGTGAAGCATCATTGTACATAAAGAAAGGTACACATGATTTTCTCATTGTTTGTTTATATGTGGATGATTTGATCTACATGGGAACTAATCATGCTATGGTGCAAGAATTCAAAGAAAACATGATGAAAGAATTTGAGATGACCGATCTTGGATTAATGAAGTTCTTTCTTGGAATCCAAGTTCAGCAATCTAAGGGAGAAATATTTATTTCTCAAGAAAAATACCTTGGTGAATTGCTGAAAAAGTTCCAAATGGCTGAATGCAAGACAAATGCTACTCCATTGGCTGCAAATGGAAAATTGAAGTTGGAAGATAGTGCTGAGAAAGTTGATGCAGCATTATACATAAGTTTAGTTGGATCATTGATTTATCTAACTAATATGAGGCCAGGCATAATGTATGTTGTTAGCTTGATCTCAAGATTTATGCATAATCCTAGCAAGCTACATTATGCTGCAGCAAAGAGAATTCTGCGCTATCTTCAAGGAACAAAGAAGTTTGGGATCAAATATATCAAAGAAGAAGAGAATGATCTCATTGGCTTTACTGATAGTGATTGGGCTGGATCACATGATGATAGAAAAAGCACATCCGGATACATTTTCTGTTTGGGCTCAAATATTGTTTCATGGCCATCAAAGAAGCAAGCTACATTTTCACTCTCATCTGCTGAAGCAGAGTATATTGCTGCCAATGATGCTGCTTGTGAAGCTGTGTGGTTAAGGAAAATCCTTGCTGGTGTTCAGCAAAAGCAAAGGAGCAAGACCACAATTTTCTGCGACAACATGTCGGCCATTGCTATGACAAAGAATCCTGTTTTTCATGCAAGGTCAAAGCATATTGAAATTCGACACCACTACATCAGACAGCTTGTGGCAAAAGGAGAAATCAAGCTTGAATTTGTTGGCACTAAGGAGCAACTCGCAGACAGCCTCACTAAAGCTGTAGCATGTGAGTCGCTTCGAAGATTTCGTGATCACTTTCGGATTACACATTAAGAAGGGGTGTTGAAAGGTTAATATGTATCCAAAAGTGACCTTCAAGCTACTTGGAAGATACATCAATGCAGATGCATGAAGATGGAGATTCATGAATCATCAAGTACATGAACTAGTATTTAATATAGTCAAGTGTCTCTTGTTTATCCTCATGTAAATCCTATAGATATGATTCATGTCTTATCATTTGTAATTCAATCAATTCACATATTATCAAAGCATTTTCGTTCCTTCAAATCACTTCAATACAAAATACCCAACAGTCTTGTCGAAGTAAACCGTGTAAGGAACATTCTATTCAGTCTCCTAGTTACCAAACCTTGGTACATTTGACCGCTGAGTAATAAAGAGAAAGAAATTACTATTACTGCTAATAACCTAATATGAATGAACAACAATTTTCAAATATTTAATATATTAACGTGCATTCTAGGTGGAAATATAACAACATAGGCAAAGAAAAACACATGAAAATTTCGTACTTCCATAAATTAAAAACCAAAAACAGCAATTCTTTAGAGAGAATTGAAACTTATAGCCATAGAAAAACTAAAAAAAAAATTAAAGATGGGGTTGTATTTTAATGGTGGACTTGTTTAACTTATGCATTTGATTGTATTAAATTAGAGAGGCTTTATTTAGTAAGAACTTTTTTATTTTATGAAGGTTTTTGTTTTATGGGGATTTTATTTGAATATAATTTTCTAATTAAAACTATAAGGATAAAATTGGAACATCATGTTTTATTTTTTTAAGAGGGTTGTGGGGGAGAAAAAAAGTGGCCTGCTAATTTTAATTTACAGTCCATACTTGTTCCACCTAAATTCATATTGAATACAATCCAAATTGAAACTTTAGAGCCATTCATCAGTTGGCATTCTATAAATACCATCTCCTCCATTATTTTTCTTTAGAATTTATATGTATTATCATTTTATTATTTCCTGTTCGTAAGCATTATAGTTTGATTTGTTTTTATCATAAATTTAGTTGACAAATTAAGAGGCCGTTGTGCTTTTTCTTCTCTTACATAGTTAATTCATATCATAATCAACTTCGTAAAAAAATTTTAGCACCCAAAATCCAAACGAACATTTAGGAGATATATAATTAAAAATACATACAAACACACTAAAAACATTAGATTAGAAAAAGAAATCACATTTCTAATCATAAGCATTTCTTACTTTTCTATATTTCCCAGAACAGCAAAACATTTAGATAATAAGCTTAATAATTACTAGAAAATTTGGATATAAATTTGCATTTGCATCATCAATAATAAATAAATGCAGCACCAAGCAAGGGTAACCTGATAAAAGGAAAATTCCATTTGAGCAAAAGCCTAATATCACAACTCAATGTTGAAGCAACTGATGAAGATACTGCATAGCTGCTGCACTACATCTACATGATACCACAGTCCGGTCGGTCAAAACACCCTCCCTCCATCACCTCCACGGCCACTCTAACTGTTCCAAATCGCCTTTGCTTACGCTCCAAGCACCTTGTGCAATCTCATGAAATACTTGTTCCCACCCCCAGTTAGAATATCCCAGAAAGAACCAGAAATCACGAGCAGATTCGTTTCCAGCTCTTATAGCATCAAGTAGGCTAGGTGTTGCCAATTGATCAATGAAGTAGATGTTTGGCAGGATTTCAAGAGAATGGCCTTCAATGAATTTGTGTGTTAATGCAGCAAGAGGCATTCCACGCATCATGACAGGACCACCAAAATTAAGGGGCGCCTCCTTTAAAAATTCGAAATTTCCTTCACCAAGCTCTTCAAGAGAGTCCCAACTAATATGCTTATTGATTATCAGACCTCGAAATCCAGTGGTTTCGTCCGCTTTAACTATTAGAACTTTGGATTCATCAAAGGGGTGAACATCCAGGAGCTTTTCTGTTGCACTTAGAACATAACCAACAGACAAATGAGGCTTTTCCTGTAAAGTTGAAGGTAGTTGAGCATTGATCTTGTATTTAACTGCAACATTTTGTGATAAGTCTTTGAGTACAACTTCATGGTGCAAGCTCCTAGTCTGTACATCATCTTTGCCAGAGTTTTTGTCTCGTAGAAAACCTAACACAGGAAAGAATATTAGACAATAGACACCACAGAAGTTGAAATAATATTTGCATGACTATAGTCTCTTGAGTTTGAACATATACGCAGAAATGACTAGACCGCATGTAACTAACTCACGGGAGGTGGAAAACTGTAAAAGCTACAAGGTCATCATAGCAATATGCAAAAAATAAAGAAAAAATGAAGAGACAAAATGAGTACAACTAGTGTGAAAAGAAGACTCTATCCATGCCACCTTCCTAGGGAACAAGAAGGGGCAACACTATTTGTACAATTACCTTGACTCATGAGGAGATCCATTACATGGCTGCCATGAGCATCCAGAAACTTGATTATATCAGATACTGCAATATCACCTTCATAAGATATAGTCTCATTTTTCCTTTCTGCCGGAAATAACAGCAAAAGTGGATAAACATCCCTCTGCACATTAAAGCACAACAGGCGGACAAACCAATAAGGAATACAATCAAAACATGTTTAGCTAAAAATAGAAAAACCAGGGCTGTAAGGAAAAAAGACTTGTAAAGTCTATCTGTATCTACTTAAATCATATTATCATACACCGCGACCTAATGAGGATTTCAGCAGAAAACCTCGACTTTTGCCATAAATGACATCAAGTCCATTCTAATGTGCCCATGCACAAGCGAGTAGCCCTCCTATACTCAGTACTGTTGAAGCCTTAACCCAAGAGCATGCCCAACATATGTAGTAAAAAAAATAGCAATTTGGTAGACAAAGGGGATATCTAATGTCAATAGCTCCATAGATAGTAAAATTAAAAAATATCATACCGAGACTCAAGAAATATATGAACCACCGAAAAACTAGCAACTGCCTTCTAGATATTGGAGGATTTATAGTCCTATAAACTGTGATTTCAAGAGTTCGAACAACTGATATAACTTTACCAAGTCTGTAGCAACATAGAGGTTTAGTATTGTTGGTAAACCTAATTAAACAATATAATATACGGCACATTTTTCTTAATTCTTCTATCTCTTCCTCAAGATAATTAGTATTTCCTACAATACTTTTTAAATTAAGGTTGGAATCAAGAGTGATATCTAGAACTAATACCAGATTCACAATCTCCAATTTGAGGTTTGAGAATCATATTTAGAGCCCAATCCCACTATAAAACGTCAGTTATATGTACTGGAAACACACACAGTACCAATACGTCTGCGCACATATACATGAATAATCCTGTAAATCACACCTGATGTATTGGTCTAATGATGAAGCCACAATCATTACGAGTGCAATCCATCATATAAATAAGAGGAAGCTTCAGTACTGCATCAAGAACATGTTCTGCAACAAATCTAAGCCAATGATCAGAAATTCAGAATCAGCATTGACAGCACATAGTAGTAAAATAGATGAATCAAACCCAGCACTCCTGAGAAGATAACTTGTATGCACATATATTTTAGACAGTAACTAAAAGCACATAATATACATCATAATAAGGTAAAACAAATGAAAAGTTGAAAACAGACTGTGAGGGCTAACATATTATCGAGCTGAGAAATAACATATAGAACCACATCAAAGTATTTATTCAGTTTATGTCTTAAGTCTTTGGCAAGGACTCAAAGCTTTTATCCAGAAAAAATGTTTTGTCAGTCGGCCATTGAGAGTTCAGCCTTTCCGCAAAGAAGTCTTTAATTAGTGATCATCAACAGGTTAGAGTGAATTCCTTTATGCAGAACACTTTTTGCTCCAAATAAGATTTCATACAGCAAATATACAAAATTTCTTCCTGCCATGAAATGACAAAAGGAGAATCCTTCAGTAAATATAATAAACCAAAGAACATCTAGCATCTAAGAACAATCTCTGAAAGCAATATTTCACTTCTAGAGGTTCTATTACAGCAGGTAAAACAAAAAATTGATCCAAGGTTTCATCACTACCTATCATTTTTGAAAAATCAAATTTCAAGCCACTTTAGCATGAATCCATTAACCGAAGTTCTTACTCGCTGAAAGCATACATAAACGTAACATCAGGTTTTAAATTGCTCAACAGCCAGCTTTGTCTTGTACCACATCACTTTGAACCAAGTCTCTCTCAGTTTCTCCCAATAAAGATATTGCCACTTTGCACTCAGATTTCCCACAATAGCTATAGTTGTATCAGATGATTTTGGAAACAATGGCATCAATCATCATTATCATGAAAACTTCTCTGCTGAATAAATCAGAACTATTATCTACCTTCCCAGAGCTCACCACCAAACCATATCTCAGAAAATAAAAAAGGACTGCTCATGGACAATTGATTCTTCTAAAAAAGAAACCATTGCATTAAAACAAAATATATAGAAAGAAATAGATCTCAGATAGAAACCAAAAACCTCAAACAAGTTTTCATCAACTATTTGTGAAATATTATATCACAGGCAACATACTTCTTACCTGCCTCCAATAATGATTTCTCCTTCCTTGAACTGTTTGTCGCCATATAAGCATAACCCTTAACAGCTCGGTACACTTCCCGCACAATAAATTCCATTCTCTGACAGAACCCACACCAGTTATTGCTGAAAAGAACCAATACATTCCTGTCCCAAGGACTGGCAGAGTTCTGAGGATCAGAATCATTACCAAGAACCAGCTCAGAAAAAGTACGGGTTGTAACAAGGGGAATTGAATCTGTTTCTTGAAAACCCTGATTAACAAACGGTGGTCTTTGAGCACTTCTCGGGCTATCAACTACAACAGATGATTGTATATATGGATGAAGCTTTCCGGCTAGGAAATCATTTACAAATATAGATAGTGAAGAATATGTCAAAGCTGACTGCTCATCTAAGACATAGTGTTTATTAGAAATTGGGTCAACTATGACGACTGATGGAACCTTAAATCCTCCTGTTAGAGTTTCAAGTAATCTGTATTGACCATCACAAAAGAAAAAGGAAGCATTAAAATTTGTCAGTTGTTCATTTTCCTCCATTCCTGAATGTACCATCTCCCTGATATCCCAACCTTGAGCACTGTTAGTTGTGATACTCAGACTATCACCATGCTCTGGTTCTACAGATGAGAAGCTATTTCTATCATCTTCTTTCCCTTCCAACATACTATTTTCAACATCAGAAGGATACGGTACCGCATCTCTCAATCTATTAGACCCATCATCAGGTATTTGGTGCTTATCTATATCAGGATCTTCATGCCCAACTTCCACTGGTGTTTCTCCTGATACTAGGTTGGACTGGTCCTCACTATGCAGTGGCTGAGATTCTGCAACCTTGATGTCAAAATCTTTGGACAAGAGTTGAAATCCTACATTCTTAGCAAGTGAACTTAGTTTTAGTTCTGCATTTTTCTTGAGCACATAGGATAAGATCTCCTGCACAGACATACCTTGCAAATTGGGATCTAAATTTTCAAGAGTAACTTGTTTGCCCTCATTCATGATCATGATAGACATCTTATCCTTGAGGATATTTTTTTCTGATGATGCAAAACGCTGTAGTTTTGGATGTCTGTGAGTAGTCGATGATGCTTGGCTAGTTTTCAATGTTCGGTCAGGCCTCATAGTGGCTTGTCCATGGACCTGATTTGGCATCTCAGTGTGTTTTGCCAACTCTCTAAAAGCCTTCAGAGCTTCCTGACTCTCCCTCCTTTCTTCTATTGAGTAGGATGATCTATCGATAAAAAGAAGCATTGAAGGCCTTTTTGCAGGCAAAGCTGCCTCATCTCCATGAGGATCGTCTCCAAGCTTCATAAGACAGTAAGAATATACATAAGGAGTAGTAAACACAATTTGTGACGAATGTATATTTTTATCTAGCCATATTCATATTAAAATGAATTAATGTTTTTTTATCTTTAGATTTCTTTTTTGTTTCTTTTTGTTCATGAAACAAAACTTTATTAGTACGCGAGCAGAATTACATCAAGGGTAAAAGTAGTCCAGCATTTCATCTTGTGTAACCTGTTTTACAAACGGTACATTCCAGTTTCTAAAGATGTAATTGCATAAAATCATAACTTGTTTTTAACAACCACACTACAACTTTCACATTCAACCTCTCCTGTACAGAATCAAATGGGTTCTTCCTTACCTTCAAGGCATAAAAAACTGTAAGAAACATGTAAGATTTCATATAATATTATCATCTGAATAGATACCCAGAAAGACACTCTTTTCCATTGAGACAGTGAAATAATCAATATGAAGACACTCAATAAGTAAGAGGAATAAGGTATTGGATGAAATTATAATACGACTTACCTCTGAAACAGGTAAGGGCTCAGACTGCAAAGCAGTTCTTAAATCATCAACTTCTTTGAGAACCTGAGAACAACTTGGACATCCAGCAAAGTGAACAGACACCAACCCTGGAACTGGATCTCCAACATTTAGCAGTGGGAGGAGTGATCTTTCACGAACCACTCCATATCTATACTTCTCAGGAGGTAGAAAGAACTCTCTAGCAACTCCAATAAACTTCTGAAAGAACTCTTCATATTGCTGCAACTCAAATAAAGAACAGGATTCTACAGCACCAACTGTCAGATTTTCTGCATCCTTCACAAGACTACTATTCATAGTGGTAAATTGATTTAGCCAAGATGGTCCACTGAGACCATTATCACTACCACACCCAAGCATGTCATCCTCCACAACCTATGTATGCATAAAAAAGGTGTTTCTTTACTGACCAAATATATTTCATGCTCTTTCAGGGAGTGTCATAAAGTTAGGAATTAAGAAACTACCATCCACCTTCCTGTTATCCTTCTTTTCTCCCGCGAGAGTTTCATTGTCCTCCATGCTGAAGTCTGCTCCAACAAAACCTTTTCCAGAATAATTGATTAGTTGTTAGAATCGTATGAGCAAAAAAGAAATGGAATTATTATGTGGTTGTTAGGCTGATTCAATTTTATGATAAAAATTTTTATTATGTGATCACAACACACACTGGTAAATGCAAGATAATTATGGGCGCAACATTTGAAGTAAAATGAAGGAAGATCCTCCAGCCACATTTGGAAACTAAGGAAGGTAGAGAACCAAAAAAAAAAAAAGAAAAAGAAATGATAAGATAAGAAAAGTAGGATATGACAAAACACACCTAGATCACTTCCAGTCATAGAATCGTTTGTGGCTACCAATCTCGGGGTCCATCCACAAAACTCAAAGAGAAGTACAGCCTTGTCAGTTGAATGAATGAATTCTCTTAATTCGTCTGCAGTAGTTAATGATTTCAGATGTTTTTCATCAGAAGGAAGTGACATAACATAATTCAAAGAGACCAATATGTTCTGAACTCTAAGTCTTCCACGATATCTATATGATAGGGAATCCTGGTAGTAAAAAAATGTTATTCCATCAGCAGCACCAAGCGCATCAGCCAACACCCTCTCCGCATTTTTGTACAAGACCATAAGTTTTAAGGCTCCAAGCCCCATTTCATCAGAGGAAACTGCACGAGCCAATCCCTTCATGAGGGACTTGGACTCACCAGACCCTGCACAAAGATTGAAGTCATGGAAAATGCCAAAAAAATAAAACATGAGAAAAAAGAGAACACATTATATTATAGTGACTTGTGGCATCATCATAGAAAATGCACATCCTCGAATTTAGAGAAATCATACACAACATCAAACTATAAGAAACAGAAACGCATTAGTCCATTATTTAGAGACATTAGCTCTATGTCCAACAGTATAATGGTTCAGGACACTTCAAGCACGCAAAAAAAAAAAACTAGTAATTGAACTCAATATTAGCTATGCTCCGTTACATGGGAACAAAAACCACCATTTTTCCAAGAGCAAACAAGTTTGTCGAAAGCTAACTTACAGTTCAATAAGCATGACATAATTTCATTCAACAAACCAACAGAAACAAATCACACCATCGTCGGTCCACTATCACATCAAATACTACCACATGTTTCAAGCGTCCAATTAGGTTCCAAATCCAACTAAGCACATCCACAAAAAAGCACACAACATTATTACTATCAATTACATGGTACGGTGACGAGCAGAAGGACGCGAGGGTGGAGGCGAATCTGAGAGGAGTAGTTCAATTTAGTCAAGATCTGCCATTGCAGCTCCGCATAGCCGCCGCCGCAACAAACGGTGTTGCCGGAGACAAGAGCCACCGCCACAGCCAGCAGCAGCAGCCAACCAATGCGATTGAAATTAGTCATACATACGCACACAAGAATTGTATCTACCAGAGTGTAGAATTTGAGATTTCAGTATGATTTTGGCGAGGAAGAGAGTAGGTGGGGTTTTATTTAGGGATTGAAAGGGTGGGGATAACAATATCTTTTACCGAAACAAGCGAACGCGCGATGTTATTTAAATAGTATCATTATTTCTAGATACGCGACAATCGTCCCAATTTAGATTCAGGCGCAGGTAATATATAACGTAATAATAAATGCTTACTCCCAAAATTACGTACAGAACTAATTTTATTATTATTTTTTATTTTATTTTTTATGTATATGCATTTTAATGGAATTGTTCACTGATCCATGTTACCCTTTGATCGGCTGTTAGAATGTCCCCAAAATTATGATGACGATAATATGTCACTGTAAATAAAAGTGGTAAAATATTTTATGAGACTGTCTCACCATTCAAACTTTATAATGGCAAGTGCTTTTTGTACTCGGAAGTAAACAACATAAAAAGAATTAGATAATAAAAGTGTGTAAAAAAAATTTCAAAAGTAACTCTTGCAAATCAAAAAAAAAAAAAAAGATAGTACTAGGAGTACTAGTAGTAATTCGTAATATATATTCTAATGGTAATATTCTAGGAAAGAATGTAGGGTGATTGAGGAGCTAGCTAGGCGCGGAGGATGGAATCGACCCTGGCGTTTGCAGATCTGGACAGGAACTTCATGCAGATGGGAGGGTTGATTCCGGCCAAAGCCAAGATGGCAGCGGGAATGCCCCAGATGGAGTCACCGCAGATGAGACCGGAGGCGACGGCGGGAGAGAAGGCGGAGGCGGCGCGGGGGCTGATCCTGTTCCAGAAGAAGAGGAGGAGGCTGCCGAGGCACATGTCAATGGCGAAGTAGCCGCCAAGATAGAAGGGGATGGCCATGCACATGGGACTGGGGATGAAGCGGTGGATGCGGTACTTGGTGTCGTAAGCCCTGAGGAGGTGGATGCAGACGTTGATGGCGAATGCAACGAAGAAGCAGAGTGCCGAAAGCATCAAGCAGTTTTTGGGGAGAGAGCCGAAGCCCTCCACCCCCAAGAGAGCAATCCCACGGTACATCAAGGCGAAGGGGGCCGGATACGAACTCTCCGGGTCTCCCACGCTGTACGCCTTGTAGAACAGCCAGAACACTGAAGGGGAAATGATGCACCCCATGGCGGTGCCTATCAACTGGCTCACGAACATGGAGCGAGGGGAGGACAGAGTGAGGTACCCTGTCTTGAAATCCTGCATCAGATCAGCCGCCGTCGACACGATGCTCATCATCACGCCGCACGAGGCCAGCCCTGCCACAACGCCGCCGTGGTTGAGGCCCACCCAGGAACTGAAGACGAGGATCGCAATCTTGCCGTAGCTGGAGGCGAGAGACCAGTCGGTGAGGCCGCAGCCGTAGGCGTTGCAGAAGGCAAGAACGGGAGCGATGAGGTAGGCCACCAGGATGTGGTACCATTTGAGCTGGGGGAAGATGAGCGGGGTGACCAAGGTGGAGACAAGGGCCAGAGCAATGTAGCCGCCGACGGCGAATTTGGCGGGGATCTGGTCCTTGAGGAAGTAGTGGGTGCGCCTCACCTCGTCGTACTCCTGATCCACTGATACTCTCTCAATCTCACTGTCTTTGCAGAGGTTCCAGAGTGTGAGGGAAAGCATGTAGAGCACTTGGAATAGGCCGTCGCCAAGTATCACTGCGATAGCAAGAAACACCTGCAGCAACCAGAGATGGATTAATCGAATTGAATTATTATAACTATAGATAATAAGAGAGGTAGACACCCACCCTGTACCCTTGGATGCCATGAAGACTGGAGGCAGGTAAGTCGGCGGCGAACCAGTCGCCCTTCTTGGCTTCGATGAGGGGCCACATGATGCCCCATGAGATTATGGCTCCGATGAGCAGCGACACATTCACCATGTAAGGGCATATCATCCCAACTCCCACGTATGTCGCCGAGAAATCAAAGTAGAATCTGCAAATTAATTATCATTAATACTCAAAATTAAAGACCTTCATTTGATTTGATTTTATAATTGGAATATATGATTGTAATATTAATATATATATATACCTTTGGGTGAAAGCCTTGAGACCGAAAGTGGGGAAGCTGCTAAAACCACAGCCATCAGAAGCAGTAAAGAACCATTGGAAGAAACCCCATAAGAAGCTACCACCGAAGGCTTTGAACAGCATCATCACTTGCTTCCTGCATCCATCCATCCATAATATACAATACAAATTCAGAATATATCACATGGATGGATACTACAAAATCAATATTTTATATGTAATGTATGAGATAGGAGTACGTAGGTTAATATATATATATATATATATATATATATATAATTACTTGACTAGGTTGCGTCCTTTGGGGGCGTGAAAGCTGTTGATGAGGGAGGCAGTGGCAGTCCCACTTGGA
Organism: Plectranthus barbatus; assembly: GCA_026898455.1. NCBI lineage: Eukaryota > Viridiplantae > Streptophyta > Magnoliopsida > Lamiales > Lamiaceae > Plectranthus > Plectranthus barbatus. The sequence continues at coordinate 6,024 of JAPKLW010001906.1, read as the reverse complement.
TATGTTAATTTGTACTTCAAGATCATCACCTGGAATGGATCAATTAATTACGAAGTTGATGAATAATTAATTAATCTCTCATTAGAGACATACATGCATACAGCAGCAATGAATTAAGCATATATATATACCTTTCTGAGGGTGACAATGGAGAACAGGCCGACGAAACTAACAAGAAAAAGGAAAGCAGTCATCCAGCCGAGAGAGAGGTGCTTGACATTGATAGGGGTATTTCCTGACTCTGACTGAGATGCAATTATGTGGCTCATCCCCAGCAGGTAACTCGCCGTCCCACCTGCATTAATTCCAACCAAACAAAACCATTCAATTCAATCTCAGTTTGATTATTAAATAATTAATGTAGCTATTTGGAGACGTACTGCTAAAAGCTATGCCCGACGACGCCACCACGCACGTCTGTATGACCGTATTCTCCTGCCTCGTGAACGGCTGCTTCAGAAGCCCGCACTTTGCCATCGCCACCGTGTATGCCTTCACTCCCGCGTACCCCATCAGCCCCGCCGCCACGTTCAGCGACGGTATTATCCCCGTCGACAGGTTCAGCTTGCACACTATCACATTGAACACCATGCTCAGAACAAGACTCGTCGCTATAGCTCGCAGCGTCACCTGCTCCCTCCACGGCGGCACCACAATCTCCTCAAAAGCCCTCTCCAACGCTGCCGCCGCCTCATCCCCACTGCTGCTTATGCTACTCTCACTGTCGTTAGTCATCGCGTTTTGCTTAATTAGATTAATGTTGTTGAATAATAGAAGAAAATAACGAAGAGGGGGTATATTTATAGTGTACAAGTAGAGAGTATATAGGAATCCTCATCCCCGTCTGACAGGAATTCTAGTTCGAATGGGTTTAGGATATTATAATTTATAACTGATTCTAACTAATCTCCAAAAATATTACGCCTATTCATACCCGGGTTTAGAAACCTATATTTTCTTTTAATAATAGTCAGTTTTTATGATATAAATTGATTATAACTTAATATAATTTAATTAACCAATTTTAATATTCTATATTAACAAAAGATTAAAAATTTATTATATAGATGAGATAAATTTCGATAGAATACAATAAGATCGATTGAGTTTGCACTATAATAATAAATCTAAAATAAGACTTATCTAATTTTATATTTATGAATTGATACACTAAATAAACAAAAGCTTTCTTGTTCGATTTAGATATCTACTAGTATTTCACCCGTGCGTTGCACGAAATTATATATTAAATATTATTAAAAATACCATATTTTTTTAAGATTTAAGAGACCACTAAGTTTATTGAAATATTGAATTTATTTTAATATGTTGTGGTATCGTAATGCAAAGAGTACAACTATATTGTAAATTAATTAAGAATTTTTTCTTATTCTTCCAGTTTATTTGTCTTGATTTCGAAACGCATTTGAAAAGTACTTGGATTCTACGGTAAACATATTCTATTTTATACTTTCTTCAAATCATTTTTTTAAATGAACTTTAATTTTTTTATAATTTTCTCCTTCTTTCAATGGTGTTCCTCATTTCTTGATCACTTTTTATAAATTAGTTTCCACAATACTTTCTTAAAAGTGTGAATGAACAAATTTTTTATTTTAGATAAGAAATCTTTTTTTTTTCAAGAAATATTTTTTTGAACAATTTAGTTACATAAATTTAAATAATCTTAAATAGAAAGACTCGCAGTTTAGTGAAAAAGTATCGAAATTCATTGCTACTCAATCCATTTAGTTTTATTTCAAGTTTGTGAAATCTTTTTTCTGAAATGTATGTTTACACGATGATTTCATTTCAAGTGGGACTTGAAATTTGGATGAATTGCTACCACAAAAGAAATAATCATGATTTTGTGTAGATTCAAAGAAAAATTGTGAAATAAAAGAAATACAGAGAATATAAAGATTTTTGAACAATTAGTTACATAAATTAATACAATCTTAGAGAGAAAGACTCGCAGAAAAAATGTAGAAATCACTTATTTTTTTTGCTTAAACGTAAGAATGCTTCCATGATGATTTCATTTCAGGTGGGACTTGAAAATTGGATGAATTGGATCCACAAATAATTTATCATCATGCGCTTATGTAGATTCAAAGAAAAATATTGAAATAAAAGAAAATACAGAAAATATAAACATTGTAGAATAAAATGAGATGTGTTTGTCGAAGTTTTGTTGTTTTTTGTATATACTTTAAGTTTGCACGATTTACCAATGTTTGTGTTGACTTGCATATCAAGCGTTTGATTTTAATAAACCAATATATGTCACATTCCGGTGTAAATATTATATATATAATAGTTATGTGTTTGATATATATGATAAAGAATATAAGTTTTCAACCTAATGTACCCACGCTTTATATTTGTAACATAAATTAATAAATTATAATCTAAATAAAATAAAAAATTAAATTGGTGTACCCATGGTTTATATTTTTAATATATATATAATACTAATTTTAAGTAACATAAAAAGTCAAACTGATATACTCACATTTTATATATTTTAGTATAAAGTAAAAATACAAAATAAAATAAACATAAAAAATCGAACTGATGTACCCACATTTTTAAAGTTAACTTATGTCTATTTTTTTTCTAATTTAAATTCATTTATAAAATAGCATGTGGTATTTATTTTATATATAAATCTATATAATTATACATATAATTACATTAATGAGTTGCTAATTGTTCGTTATAGTACATACTATTCATATAAAAAATAAGTAATTTGTACCGGATTTTTAAAAAATACTAACATTTAAGTTATAAAAGAGTATATAAATAATAAATATAAATAACAAATTTATTAATGTTATATTAATCTATCTTATTAATTTATTAAAATTCTTATTAATATCTTACGATTTTTGAAACATATGAATTTAAAATAATTTTATTTTTAATCATCATTTAGGTTTGCATGTTATTGTATAAATTTAATTATAGCTTAATTACCGAGTTCATATAAATTATTGAAATATTGGTAAAATATAAAATATTTTGTTGACAATTAATAGAGATAAATGTCTTTTATTATGGATTATAGAAATTGAAAATAAGACCGGCTATATTTATTGTACAAAAATGATTATTATGATTAGTATTAATTAATAATTGAAGAGATAATTTTGTGTAAAAAAAATAAAAATTTATATATATTTATTGATATGTTAAGGATGAGATTTGAACACAAAATATCTTGGATACATAAAAACTTAACATCAACACCATAAACCAACTATACTACTTAGATATCTTTAACAAATTTTACTTAAAAATATAGATAATCGTATTATTTTATAATTTTGGCGGGAACAGTTTTTTTTAGACTTCTTTGCTTTAGTATATGTATAGATTACTCAAATCAAATATAAATAGGATAAGGATATTTGTTAATAAATTAATAACAATATTTTTTCTTTAATTATTTAATAGTTATAAGTCTTATTATTTTTCTTTATCAGATTAAAAAAATCTTCTAGTAGAAGAGAGAAGCATATCTTTATAGTGAAAAAGTAAGCAGATCTTTATGTCAATGTATCCGCAGTATGCATATACATAATTTTTTTTATTGCATGATATAGTAGTAAAATATTTAAATTTGATCGAGTTTAATTTTAACTTTAAATTATTAGTCAAGTTAGTTCAAATTACTCAAGTAATCTTAATATTATTTGTCTTCTCTTGTTTTGTCCTACACTCATCTCTCTTTCATTTATACAAATTTGAGTTTTAACATGAAATTATTTTGATGTTCTTTATTTGTTTACATCGTATTTATTGTCTTTCACCTCTATACACACTGTACATTTTATTATTGTATATATCCGTATATTGTCTCTCATTCTATTTCATCTCCTCTCCTCTCAACTCTACACACATTTTATTTAATAACAAAGTTGTTGTAACAACTCGTGTATATAAGCAAGATGTAATCACATTGAAGAGTTGAGTTGAATGAATAAAACATTTTCAGTTTCTCTGATTTCTCTCTAATTTTCTCAACCCTAGTTTGCATGCATGACTGTTGACATGGTATCTTGAGCCATTATCGAGCTTCTCATCGTCTTCTTCCTCTCTCTCTCTCTCTCTCTCTCTCTCTCTCTCTCTCCAATGGCTGCTGTGATCACACTTTCTACTGTATCTCTCAAGCTCTCTAGAGCGAATTACAATTATTGGAGATCGCAAGAGCTCTCTACAGCTCGAGTCTATGAGTTCGATAGCTATCTCATTGGATATATTCCAGCTCCGACAAAGTTTGTGGCGGCGACGGTTCCTGAATCTTCTTATTCAGATGAAATAGTAGTTCAACTACCTTAATTGAATCCTTTCTAGCTGTAGTGGGTGAAGAGCGATCAATTACTTGTTAGTTGGTTTCTTGCTTTAGTTTCAGAATAGAAGCTAAGGCATGTTGTTCGATGTTCAACGGCATTTAAAATATGGTCAGTCCTTGAGCAATTGTTTCAGAACAGTTCCAAGGCAAGGATTCTGCAACTGCGAAGCCAACTCCACTCTCGTAAGAAAGGATCTCTCTCTGTCGATGATTATATTAGAAAGATGAGAGAGATAGCCAACGATCTGGTAGCTGCTGGACATGATATTACAAAAGAGGAACTTATTCTGTATAACCTTGAAGGTGTGGGCAACGAATTCGATGCAGTGGTAGTACACCTAACTGCGAGAGCTTAAAAGTTCACTATACCAGAAGTGCAATTTGCACTTCACAATCATGAACTAAACTTGCAAAACAATCAATCTGCAATGAATACTTCTTCGTCGGTTGCTCATGTTACAATGTAGAATAATGGCTATTCAAACAAAGGAAATCGTGGTGGTCGATTTTGTGGTAGAGGCGGTGGTCATTATAGTCGTTCGAAAGTTTTCTGTCAACTATGTGGAAAAGCCAATCATGTGGCTTACAAATGTTTTAAGCGGTTTGATGCTTCATTTCAAGGACCTGATTCAAATTCTGAGAATACTAATCAAGCCTTTCTTGCAGCATCTTCCTCCTATCATGATGATGTTTGCTCCGAATGGGTGATTGACAGTGGAGCAACAACACACATTGCTGCAAATGTCAACAAGTTGCAAGTGAAGGATGAATATGCTGGTCTTGACTCTGTGGCTGTGGGTAATGGTTCAACACTCCCAATATCTCATGTCGGTTAGTTAGTTATACCCAACTCTACACATGATAAATCTCTTCTCCTTAACCATATCCTTTACGTACCAAATATAACTCGAAATTTGATTAGTATTTCTCAATTTACTAAGGATAACAATGTTATTATTGAGTTTTATCATGCTTATTGCTTGAGAAAGGACAAGTAGACAAACCAGATACTACTCAAAGGTCAACCAAAAAATGTCTTAACCAGCTCGATCTTCGACATCTCTACAAACCAACTGAGTCGTGCCTCCTCACCACACAGTCTTCTTCCTCCACAACAATGGTTTGTGATGGAGCCCAAGTAGCAGTTGTGAGAGATGATCCAGTCTACATTTCGAGTGGGCCGACGGCTAGAGCTCGAACAAGGACTTTGATCGCTGGATTGAGTTTGTTGATTAAAGACATTTGGGATGCAAATAGTTCCAAGTATTCGATGCTGTTTGAAGAATTAAATGATATGTGCGTAAAATGACATATATTTCGATGTGTGAGCGTGCATGTTTGTGGCCATTTTACTCTCATGTCATATGTTTTTGTTGTTCTTTTGTTGTGATTTCGTGTTTTTGTGTTTTGAATGTTGTAGGTTAAGTTTTGAGCATAAAACAACACTTTTAGTTGAGTTTTGGAGCCAAACCGGCTCGGCCGAGCCAGATCGTGATTTTTGGCGGTTTGGCAGTTTTCAACATAGCTCGGGCGAGCCATGAGTGGCTCGGGCGATCCGAGGCCATGTTTGCTCGTCTATAAAAGGGGGATTCTCGAATTTTAAGGGGACTTTTGCCTAAATTTCAAATAACCGTTAAGAAAATTCTCTCCCAATCCATCTTCCA